>OX637467.1:53625727-53681317 GCA_951799995.1 Trifolium subterraneum
TAATATATTGTGTTATACCTGTTTTGCACCTCCGAATTTTGTGTTTTGCACCAAAGATCCCTCCATGTCCTCATAAAGCATCGCGGCCCAGATATCATTGTATTAATTATATTAGTAAGCCCAACATTTTACATTATTGTGGCCTTTACTATTTTTTAGAGATTTTCTTTTGTTACTCTACAAGTTTCTCTCGCGTCCTACGAGTTTTCATTTTTACACTTACGCTATTTAAGTAGTTGACGTTATAAAATTGAGAAATTTGAGAAAGAAAAAAAAAACCTACATAAAATTCTAGATTTTAAATGTCAGCAACTTAAGTAGTGGAATTTAATTTGTCCCCTACTTAAGTAGCAGACGTTATAAATTTATGAAAAATTTGAGAAAAAAACATCCGTCCTAACATGAAAATTTCAAGATTTTAAATGTCAGCTACTAAAGTAGCGGATTTGTCCGCTACTTAAGTAGCGAACGTTATATATATGAGAATTTTGAGATAAAAACATACTTCTAACACAAAATTTTCAAGATTTTAAATGTAAGTTACTTAAGTAGCGGATAGCGGATAGAATCCGTTACTTAAATAGTGGACAAGAGTATTTTATTAATTTTGTAGGGTGCGTGAGAAAATGGATAAGGTGACAAAAGAAAATCTCTAATTTATCATTACTACTTTCATATCATTTTCCATTGTATTAGTATTACTTTCTTGACGACTTATCCTTTCTTAAAAGAGTAATGAAAAATGTGTTAGAGAATGCGATATTAGCGGTATTTCTCTAAAATGAAATTGACTTAAATAAGTTATTGAGGATATACTTGGTGAAACGTAAAGCCCTTGTTGCCTCAACAACCTAAATAGCACAGCAAGAGAGCAAAGGTTGTCTTCAATAGTTATCTCTCCATTTTCAACATACTTATTATGAATATGTTGCAAAATTTCTTCAATTTCATGTTCAAAATGATAGCTCACACCCAAGCGGCATATTGAATCAATTAAGTGGACTTTTACTAAGGGTTTCTCTGTCTTTGAGACAAGCATGTTCCTTACATCGCTTTTTAGTGTCTCTATTTGTGCTACCATATTTTGATCAAGTTCCTGCATGGTGTTGAATGAAGACTTATTGAAATAGTCAAAAGATACCATTAATTCTAAAATAGAAAAGCCACAAGTACTTAGCAATATATAAGTTTAAATCAAAAAAATTATCCATTTAAATTTTTTAAAAAAATATCTAAAATTATTTGATAGGTTATTGAGACATATCATGATTAACTATATTTAATAAAATACTTAACTCTTAATATATGTACGTCTCAATAATATATCCAGCAATGAATTTTGTTTATATATATGAGGAGGACCAAATTATACTAATGTAACATTTGAGTGATGTTACACCGTTCAATAATGCTTTAACGAATACAAGTTTTACAAAATGCATTGTTGGATTAAAATTTTATATTATATAGATCATTCATGTTTAATTTTAAAGAAATATGAAATCATTTGATATGTTAATACAACCCACCAAAATTAACAGTTTATGTATTTTTATTAAACACTACTAATTTTAACGAATCTCAAAAATATTTGATATACTATATATAGACACATGATTACGTACCATAGATTGTGAAGCATATTGAAGGAAATAATCTTCCCAAATGTTAGGTTGAAAATCTGCAACATTTCTATGCAAGTCAGATTTGGCATCGAGGTTTAAGTAAGGTACGGTCGACATACTTAAATATCAATTAATGGATTTATCACTTTCAACTCTAAGGGTTTGAGTTGGCAAATCTAAATGTAGATATTTATAGTAGTAACCTTTGATCGAAATAAACTAATTCAAATTATGTTCCATATACTAAGAGCATCGAATTATATCTTTATATGAGTTGGCAAATCTAAATGTATACATTTTTAGTAACTTAATTAATGAAATAAACTAATTCAAAGTATGAGCATCAAATTGTGTCTCTAATTATGTGAGTTAGGTTTTATGTCTTTCTAGTCGTTTTGTATTTTTCCTTTTTATTTTAATCTAAATTGTATTGCATATCCTTTTGCACCCCATTTACATAAAAAAAAATAATACTTAGAGCATCAATATATGGTGAATGTTTCATCACCAATTGTTTGTGACCCACTAAATAATACCTCTCATCGTGGTGTTTTAAGATTTTTTTAGGCTTTCTTGGGCATGAGTATAGGTAAGAAAGATAGATTTGGGTGGTTATTAATTTGGTAAGCTATTGTGTGGATTATCTGGAAATCTCGAAATGACATCTTTTTTTTGGCAGGGACCTTTTATGTCGAGTGTTTGGTCGATAGGGTGAAACTTTTATTTTGGAAGTGGTTCCTAGGTAAAAACTCCGACTCCCCCCTGTTCTTTTTACGAGTGGGGTATCCACCCTACTTTATGCTGGAACCAATATAGGTTGTTTGGGTGTTGTATTGGGTCTTGTTGGGCCAGGGAGATTGGAAGTCCTCTTGTTGCTTTATCTTACCTGTAGTTGATCCATACATCTCCTCCTGATGGGTATTCTTCTTCTCGTTGTGTGCCTTCGAGAGCTTCTAGTTTGTTGGTGGTGTACTTTTCTTGTTTCCTTGTAGTTTTATTTTGTTTTCTTGTCTTAGAGATTGATGTGGTTTGATGGAATGTACTTCTTATACCTCCTTGATCTACAAAACTTTCTCCTGTACTTTTTTCATTTTTACGAGTAATATTAAGAACTGAAATAGTAAACTTTTACCAGTAATATTAAGAATTTATAAACTCAGTGACATCTACATGCAATTAGGGCCAGCTAGCATACATGTGCAATGTGTACGAAGGCATAGAGCCTCAAAATTTTGAGGGCCTAACTTAAAATTTTTTAGGCCTTATAATAATAGTTATATATTTGTAGTATTCATAAAATTTTATATGCGTATCGATAGATTAATTTTGAGGCCATATAATAATAGTTATATATTATTAGTCTTCATAAAATATTATATGTGTATCAATAGTTTAATGGTAGATCATGATATTCGTATGTGCAAGGTAATTGTTTTAACAAATCCCTACGTATAATCCTAGCTAGTCATTTTAAATTAAATTAAAACTTCTTTTTTTAAATAAAAAAAAAAAAACAACCTAAGCATATAATTTTAGTTCAAGTCATTTTAATTTATATAATTTTAGTTCTAGTCATTTTAATTTAAATTAAAACTGATAATTTTTTTGAAAAACCTAATAGTTGAAACTATATTACATGTTGAACTCATTCACAAACTCAATCATTGAGTCATTTAATTTTAATCTCTACATCAAATTTAATCTTTAATTCGATGATCTCTTCTAAATATTCAACCTGACCTCCAAATAGTCAGAGTCAACCTTACAGTACAATCATGAGCTATTTAAAGACTCAAAATGTGGCTGCTCTAGAAACATTGTTAGAAAAAAATATTAAAAATTTCGTAAGACACAAGAGGCAACCGACGTTTTGGCGCTATGCATAACCTAGTAACAAAATTCATATTGACAATGACATATTTTCAATCTGCCGAGCATCCACAATGGAGCTCCCCAAATTTGAGTTCTTAATTGGGTCTCACGTGTACATATCACTCATCTATTATTTTTTAATAATAGTTCTTAATAAGCATTCAATCTCTCCAACCCACCACCTCTTCAAAAGTTCTAAATGGGTCCCATCAATAACTCTACATCAAAATATATTTTAATTATTAATAATATATAAAAGTAAGCGGGTCCCATAAAAAAATATATTTTAATGAAAACTAAGGTGGGTCCTAGAGGAGAGAGAATTTTTATTTAAAAATTGGTTCCTATTAAAAATTCAGAAGTGTATTGCTCCAACGATAATTCCTATTAGGGGTGTGCAAATAAATTGGTTTCTTTGAACCAAATTAGTATCCAAATAGAACCAGTTTTTAAAAGCCCAGTTTAAAGATGAAAAAAAAACCAATAACCAAAATGGTAACAAAAAAAAAATTGGAAACCAAACTGAATTATATGGAACAGTTATGGTTAACCATATTTTTCACACCTCCTTAAATCAATTTTCACCAACATTAATATTGCAATTTTTTTCCAAAAAATATCGAAAACTTTTTTCAGGAAAAAATCGGAAACTTTTTTCCTCGAAAAATTCGGGAACTTTTTTTTCGAAAAAAGATCGGAAACTTTTTTTTTGAGAAAAATATCGAAATTTTTCACGTAAAAAGATCGGAAGCTGTTTTTTCGAAAAAATATCGAAATTTTTCCCCCAAACAAGATCGGAAACTTTTTCCGAAAAAATCGGAACTTTTTTTCCGAAAATATATCGGAAAGTTTTTTCCGAAAAAAAATTGGAAAGTTTTTTTCTGGAAAAAAGATCGAATTGTTTTCTCGAAAAAATATCGGAAACTTTTTCCGAAAAAAATCGGGAACTTTTTTCCGAATAAATATCGGAAAGTTATTTCCCGTAAAAAAATAGAAATTTTTTTCCGGAAAAAATCGGAAATTTTTTTTCCGAAAAAAAATTGGAAAGTTTTTTCTGGAAAAAAGATCGAATTGTTTTCTCGAAAAAATATCGAAAACTTTTTCCGAAAAAATCGGGAATTTTATCCGAAAAAAGAGATAAAAATATCGTAAACTTTATTTATGGAAAAAATCGGGATCTTTTTTACCGGAAAAAACTTTGGAATTGTTTTTATCTGAAAGCGAAACTTTTTTCCTCGAAAAATTCGGGAACATTTTTTCCGGAAAAAAATCGGAAAGTTTTTCCGGAAAATGTTTTTAACTAAAATCGAAACTTTTTCCTCGAAATTTTCGAGAACGTTTTTTTCAAAAAAAAATCATAAATGTTTTTCTCAAAAAAATTGAAAAATGGATTTTTAGAAAATCATTTTTGCAAACTGGATATGAATGAAGTAAACCAAAGTCATAGAGGATAGAGAAGCAAAAAATTGAATCAAAATACTAATTGGTTTTTATTGTAAACCGGTTTTAAACCAATTTTAAACTAAATTGAATTTGTTTTATAAAATAAATCGTTTTTAAATGAAAGTGGTTTTGGTTTGGTTCATGAACCATATATTTGGTTCAAATTTGGTTCGGTTCATTACCATGCACACCCCTAGTTCTTTTTAAGAACTGATTTTTAATAGTATAAGAATCACCGTTGGAGATGGTCTTAAAAACTCTGCACTGGTTTGGATAACCCCATATATATTCCGACTCTTGGTAAGTGGCAAATCATGCATCTTAGAATGTTTTGTTAACATCTTTATTTAAATTTGTCTCGTCCAATGTAACTTTTCTTTGACAAAAAAAAAAATAGGTATATGATTTGGCCCATATAACTTTTCTTTGACAATGACCACAAATTTGTGTCGTCCAATGTAACCTAATACTAATCTACGGTATATGATTTGTTGTTTGTTTATTTATTTATGTTAGAGATAGACTTAATGAAATCTAAGTAGATGTCACTAATAGATCTTACCAAATAAATTAATTAATAAAATAGAGATAAATGAAGTAATTAGGTCAAATTATTTTGTTTGCTAGCTTTTGTTTTTGACATAATTACTACTAATAATAATTTTGAGACTCATCTAATCTAGTCATGAGCACTACGAGAGTTTTGTCTCTACTCGTAGGATTACTCATTTTCCATCAACGCCGGCCATTTTTTAAGAGTATTCCTTTTCTCTAGCCAACTACTTAGAAAAGAAAATTTATCTCTAAATATAAACTCTTTTTTACTAAAATTAAAATAAAGGATATTCATTCATTCGAATGAATAGAGTATATCGATACAATACAAATTCAAATTCGTTAAAAATAAATAGATTTGCAAACAAACTCACAATATTTAGGTTAATAGCATAAATCGGCAAATTGCACAAGCCTACAAATATGACTATATTGAAGTATCCGGAATGCCTAGCGTTGATACACCAAAGTCGACATTGATTGAATTTGCACTAGATCAAAATTAATTTTTTAATCTAAAAGAAATGAACACCGCACAAATTACCGGACAACCAATTTCTCCGCTCAAAGACGGGACAACACAATACTCTCCACAAAGACGAGACAAAATACACCATACGAAGACGGAAAATTAAAACGAACAAATACATGAAAATCACACTTATACTATAACGAGAAAGAAAAATCAATTTGGAGGGGTTATTTCAGGCCAAAATTGACGTTAAATCACCTCTCCGATAGACTAAGGCTTTGTTTGGTAAAAAATAGTGGATAGCTGATAAGCTAGCTTATAGCGGATAGCTAACTGATTGAATTTGTAGTGTTTGATAAAACCAACTAATGCTATATATTTGGAAAACATAATTTTTTTTTAAAATTTTTTTTTTGGTACATAACGTATCAAATATATTTTGTTTTTTTTTTACATAATATATTAAATTTATTGGAAACAAAAAGTGTGTGTAAAAAAATATGAATTTATTGGTGGATTTAAATTAGGGTATAATAGGAAGATAAGGTGCAAAAATACACTTTCTTAATTTATTGGTACTATTCTAAATGGACGCTTATAAAAAAAACAGAGGGAGTATAAAATTTGGATAAAAGTGGATTTTTGTTAAAATAGCAAGGGTAAAAGTGGAAGAAAATATGATAAGCTATAACTCATAAGCTACTTGAAATAGCGTCTCATAAATAAGTTATAAGTCAGTAAAATATGTTATATGCTCTTTCTGAAATTGTTACCAAATGGATCTTTTAGCTTATAAGCTATAAGACATAAGCAATAAACTAACTTTTATGGCTTGTCAAACAAAGCCGCCTAAGAAGAAAAAAGTGGTGACTGCTAGGGTTAGAAGAGAAGAAGAAAATATAGAGCCAATACAGTGGTGATTTTTAAACTTTTTTTTTGTCAAGTAGCCTATTGGCTAGAATCCACTTTAAAGGTGAATAAGTGGAGTGTACCGGATTCGAATCCGGACTCCTGCACATATAGTGCGATATATCCCTACCAATTGAGTTAAGCTCACGGAGATGGGAATAGTGATTGTTAAACTCTTTATCATCAAGTTGCATTTGTTATTTTAGTCAAAAAAAAAAAAAAATTGCATTTGTTATTATATATTTTTTTCCGACCATAATCATAATTAATACTACTGTACTACTTTAGAAATTACTATCATTTTATCAACTATATGTGGGACCTGGATTGAGTGCAGTCGGCACTCATGACTGCATGTGCAATCAATTAAATTAACACTGTTGGATCGAAATTGAACAACTTATGTTTAAAGATTAGAATTATTATATTTTAATTGCATTTAAATCAGAACCGTTTGATTTCAATCAGACGACTGTGATGCACTGACTGCATCACCGTGACCGCACCGTATCCATGTCCCTATTTGTGTCGTGGATCTCGCGGTTGGTGCAATGATATTTTTCATTTTATCCTCCTAATGAAGAATAATGATAATAAAATACTCTATAACTTCAGAAAGTTTTTTTATTTATTGTAAAAAAAAGTCTTTTTATTTCGAGTTACTATGATATTAAAACAAAGTTTTTATTATAGATTTTTGCGATTTGGATCAATTCGTTATTGGTAAATTGTACTTTACCTTTTTGTTCATATTGTATTAATCTTATATCGGCAGAAACAACTGGTACTAAAGTTATAAGGATCACTTGGTGGTGGAGGTTCAATCATCACCCTCAGCAAAAACTAACAATATATTTTATAAATTGGGATGGAAGTAATATAAATTTATCTAAATTTATTAAAACGACAAAAGATTTAAGATTTAGGTAGCTAGGTGAAGTACATTCCACCATAACTCACCTATCTGAAATGTAAGACATGAAAGAAAGAAAGAATAAAAAAGTACAAAGAGACACACCACCAACAAATTAGAATTCGTAAAATGCACACCACCACAAGAAAATAAAAACCCTCAGAAAAAGAGAACGAACAACTACAAGTAGGACAAAGTAGCAAAAGGACTTCCAATCCATTATCGACCAATCAGATGGAGTATAAATTAACATGTGTGCGTGATCTTGAAATAAATATAATGACCATGCGAGTCTTTTGCAAAGATACTTTCATATAGAATTCTTGTTTATAGTCCCCCTTTGAATCAAAGCTATCGATCACTATGGAACTTCAAAGCCCTTTCTTCAACATTATTACTTTCATGGCCTCCTTTCTCTTCCTCTTGGTGCTATTCAAAATAATAAAAAGATTGAGTTGTAACAATTCCACTATCAATTTACCACCCGGACCAAGGTCATTACCTTTCATAGGAAATATACATCATGTTATTAGCACCTTACTACCCCATCTATGCTTAAAAAAATTAGCAGATATGGACCCTTAATGCACCTAAAACTAGGAGAGGTATCATACATAATAGTTAGTTCACCAGAAATGGCCAAAGAGATTTTGAAAATACATGATGTCAACTTTTGTGATAGGCCAAACCTTCTTTTGTCAACAATATGGAGTTACAATGCTACTGATATTGTTTTTGCTGACTATGGAGAACATTGGAGGCAACTACGAAAGATATGTGTTGTAGAGCTATTAACTGCAAAGCGTGTCGAATCATTTAGGCCTATAAGAGAAGAAGAAGTTTCAAAATTAGTTAAATCAATATTTGCAAGTGAAGGATCCATTGTTAATCTCACTGAAATGGTTATCTCAATGACATGTGGAATAATAGCACGGGCAGCTTTTGGTAAAAAGAATAAACACGAACAAGTGTTCATATCAGCAACGCAGGAAGCAATGAGCATGTTGGGAGGATTTTGTATTGCTGATTTGTATCCTTCTATTCAATTTCTTAAAAGGTTAAGTAGGGCAAAGACTAAAATGGAAAAACTTGTTAGAGAAGTTGATATGATCATGCAAGATATCATTGATGAACACAAAAGTAAACCAATAAAAGCAAGACAGGATGAAGATCTAGTTGATGTTCTTCTCAAGATTCAACAAGAAAATTATCATTCACAATATCCCTTGACTGATGAAAATATAAAATCAGTCATCCAGGTAATTAGTATAAAACCAAAATATTAATCATAGTATTTTAATTTGGTTGTGTTGTATAAAAGAAAATGTATGTTGTTTTAGATAATAGATACTTGATTTATTTGCAGGACGTGTTCACTGCTGGTACGGACACATCAGCACTAGTTGTGTTGTGGGGGATATCTGAGATGGTAAAGAATCCAAAGGTTATGGAAGAAGCACGAGCTGAAGTAAGAAGAGTGTTTGATAAAAAGGGGTATGTGGATGAGAAAGAGTTGCACCAATTGATATACTTAAAGTGTGTCATCAAAGAAACATTCAGACTGCATCCTACAGTGCCATTGTTGGCTCCAAGAGAAGGTAGAGAGATGTGCCAAATAAATGAGTATGATATCCCAGCTAAAACAAGGGTCCTTGTTAATGCTTGGGCCATCGGAAGAGATCCGACATATTGGGCTGAAGCTGAGAGTTTCAAGCCTAACAGGTTTCTTAATAGATCATTTGACTTCAAAGGTGTTGACTTTGAATACATACCATTTGGTGCCGGAAGGAGGAGGTGTCCGGGCATTACATTTGGGTTATCCAACATTGAGTTGCTTCTTGCTCAATTACTTTATTACTTTGATTGGAAGCTTCCCAATGGGGTTATGAATGAAGAACTTGATATGACCGAGTCATTTGGGATTTCATTAGGTAGAAAAAATGACCTACTCTTAATCCCGATTATTCGTCGTATTAGATAAATATATGGCCTTAGGAATATGTTCACATAGTATTTAATTTTTGTTTTACAAATTTCAACCCTTAATAATCGAACAATGAATGTAATGAAAAAAGCAAATGTTATTCACTTAATAATTCTCCACATCACAGTCATTAGTTTCAAATTACAATATACTGTGGAAACGCTTTCGACATGGATAACAAAGCCAGCGAAATTCTGGCTTAAGCTAAAGCCCAGCAAAACCAGATAGAACAACTACCTAAAATAATTCTGGCTTAGGAAAAACATGAAAATTTGACATAAAAGTATCATTTAACTGACATATTAAATGCAACATCAATTCAGATGAAAGAAACAAATGCATAGATAACAACACAAATTGATTGGTTATGTCACAGGCGAGAAAAGGTACCCGCTCAAAGTGCCATCTCAGCCTGCAAAGCTGGCAACTCATCTTCCTCAGGAGTCGGCTTTGCAGGAACAGGGCGTGTAGGCTGCCGCCCAGCTGGGGCATGCACTGTGGCAGCAGGAGCTGTAGTTGCTAGCTGAAGAAGCTATTCTTACATCTCAGCACTCTCCAATTCTTCAAGTTCTGCTTCCAGTTCATCCTGAAAACGAGAAGAAATTTAGAATGCCGCTTGGACAAGTATTAGCAACTATGTAGCAACGAAATGCAACACGATACAGGCAGAAGTGGTTATTTCAATCACTTCCATTTTCTTAAACTATAGCGGTGTTTACATGTTATTAAGTGCCAATGCTTCATATATTAGTACTCTACAACACTACACAATCAAAAGGTACAATGCTTCATATGATGCCTTTTGAAAGGCATCATATGACAATTTAATCAAGATATTAGTTGCAAGTGAGGAACATTTCCAAACACAATGTCATTGTACAGGTCAAGAAAACGTTAAATTCCAGTTATCTCAAATGATAAGATCTCCTCTGTAATCACTCACCCCCTCTCTATTTATAGAGGGCTGCCTAACTGTCTCCCACTGGAATTTCAAACATTTTTTTTTATCCACTATAACAAAATAATAGTGGATTGGACAGAAGCTGGAAAAAATCAGCTGGTGTGGCTGTTAACTCATAAAGAATACGGTAAATCAGCTAAAAAAATTATTAAAAACTGCTGCATAGATTACAGTACAGGCCATAAGGTTGTAACAGTAAGGAAAAGAAAATATATTATGTCCTACATAATATATGCTTAATGTCATAAGATGGTGTGTTTAAGTGTATTCCCATATCAAATCCCAAAAAAACACAATGAAAATCAAATGACATGTAAGTGCTGTGTGAATGATTAAAGCATATGTAACTAAATAACTGATACAAACACACCATAACATCTCACACTTAACTATACAAGCAAAAAGAACAAACAACAACTGTGATTATTACAAATATTGAAAAACCTTCAGAAAGAAAGGAGGGGTGGTCCATGGAGTTTCATTGAAGGTATCAGATAAGTTTAATGTACAAAATGCATTTATTTTTGTTACCAAATATTCAAAGCAAGATGTACAGAGTATGTCTCAAATTTAAAGTGAAACTCCAGTCAGAACAACGTAAGTAATAACACTTACCAGGTCAACCCAACAAGTTTTGTGCAAAAATCATTGAATTCTTTAGATGGGCCATCACCATTGAGGAATACGTGGAGTTCCATTTCGGCGCATTGAATTCTTTAGAAACCCCCGGTCCTTTCACCATGTTATGTCCATGCTCCAAGGCATAGCCTGTGTAGATAAAAGAAGATTAAATGCAGTTAACAGTCATATAAGCTCAAATTATTTGAAAATAAGCCAATCCTTAAGATATGTTAAGGTTGCAAACTAACAAAGCAACAGTAATCCCCCAAGGGCAAGATACCCATGATTTGCATGATACCAACCTGACATAACAATTATATTGCAAAGGGGGAAAGCGGAAGCATGAAAAGAATAACCATGTTAAAATATTCTATTTGACCATCCTTCATATGATTCACACTCCTGTATGGATATTCTTCCCAAAATGCTTAAAATGAAATTCTAACATCTTTTTCATAATTGGTGCTACTTTGACTTTCTCTCTTATGTTTTCATTCTTTGCATTTCTTAATATCCCCTCTGTACCAAAGGGAGACCTCCAAATCACCAACTCTATCAGCTTCAACACAGAAGACGGCAAATACATGAATACATACAAGGCAACAACAGAGCTAGAGCCACTTAAAACTAGTCATAGAAACAGAAGATACACAATGACACAAGCATTGACATGTTCCAAAGGGCTACAAGCATAAAAATAATATCAAAAGATGCAAATATTTTGAAATTTTTTTTTTTTTTTTTTTTTTTATAAATTGAATTTGGAGTTACTGTTTTCATATATATAACGAGATAATTACACGTGAACTAAAGGTAGACGGGCAACAAGCTGCGCCGCTAGACCTTTCTGTATAGCAAAACCTAATCTTTGGAAAACTACGTTCATAGACCTACGCGACACAACATTACTATGCACGACCTTTTGAACTCTTTTCAAAAGGTTTACCGCCTCTGGTGCGAGAAAGCCAAAAGTGTCAAATGCAAACGGTATAAAAACGTGTTGATTATCAGAGCATGCTTTCTCATGTTTGCTCATCTTGCTTGAAGCAGCTTTGAGGGCTGCCTGTCCCACAGTAAAATCACCAACCCCTAGTCCCACAAGTGGGGAAACTCCAGTTAAATCTACACAAGCATGTTTCCCACCTACCCATCCATACACTAGAACATCCGCTGGACGAAGTGTCGATCTTCCTTCTTGTGGGTCAGTCAAAAAATTCACAGGTGCCTCTTTCTTCACAGAAATTCCTGCACACCTAAAAATATCAAAAAGCACATCTCTGACCAAGTCATGCCTGTATTTGAAGCCTGGAAGCTCCCGACAATGAACTGCATGCTCCCCAAAAGTGTCAAGATACGTTTTACGACAAACAGGGCAAACTTCATCTTTAGGGAATAACGGAATCATGAGGCGGTACCTAAGGATGGTGCGATACTCAACTGGAGACATGTGTTGGCCCAAACCATCAATGGGGATAGCGAAGAGAAAATCTTGAGCATGTGCCGCTTTCAAACACCCAAAAACCGCTTTTTGTCTTTTGGTCATGACAAAATCAACTTCCATGTCCTGAACAATTTTACTAAAAAGAACACTCGCCAAAACATGTTGGGCTTTAGGGGGGACGATGTCTTTGCTAGCAAAATTGCTAAAGTCAAAAGTCGGAATTGCATCCCGAAGACCGTCCAAAGCATTGTTAAAGTCCAAATTCATACCACATATTCCAATGTCTCTCAAAATATGATTTTGCAAAACCCCAGATTGGGCTCTGGATGCCACAAAGGCATATGAGCTGGCCTCTACAGCTGAATAAAATCCTAACCCTCCAAACTTAATGGGTAAAGAAGTGATTCTCCATTGAAGGTCTCCAAAGAACGGACCTCCCCCAACCACAATATTTTCAGCTGCCACTCTCAGCTCTTTATCAAACAAAATAGCTGTCTCTTGCATATAAATTGGTTGGCACGTCCTAAGGCCAAAAAACAGTTTGGCAATACCCATGCATGACCGAAGTAGAAGAAGCTCACTTTGTGGGTCTCTTAGCTTAGGAAGAAGATGCATTAACTCAACAGCCCTGACAGCTCTCTTCATGGCTACCTCCTCAATAAAATATTTATCTCGACTAACAGCACCTCCGAGCAATTTCACACCAGACAACGGCCTCCCAATGGTATTCCAAATGGTCATATCTTTGAGATAATTGGTCATATCTTTTCCAACACCTTTCATAGCGACCTAGGATACTAAACGCCTCCAAATGGTACCTACTGCAATAGGTCGTATCCCACCATCAGGCTTTAGTAATGGGGTCAAGGGTGCAGACGCTACAAACTCAGACAAGCTGACGGGGCATCTCCCTCCCAACCATAAGTTAACCACCAGCGTGAAAGCATCCAAAAGGTCTCTAGCCACCGGAGAACCTTCTCCACACATCGCATCTAAAAAGTGTTGGGCACGTAATCCATCTCTACCACATGAAGTCCCTTTAGGGAATGATTGAACACACTTGAGAACAGTGTCAACTTTAACCACAAGGGGGGCTTCAGCAAACATGGTGGTTGGTGTAGAGGGAGGTGGCATGTACGGGTGTTTTTCCTCCAAAACTTTCATGGTGACTTCATTATAGGGTGCCACTCCTGATGAACCTAACACCTTCACAGCGGCTGTGAAGTGCCCATCTGCAACTTTACGGAGGCATTGTTTGATGTTAGTGTTCATCTTGTTATTCTCCTCCTTAACATTGTCTCTCCCATGACCTAGACTCTTTTGACCATAATTGCCCAACACACTATCAACCAATTTGGCAAGACCATTTGGTTCTCTCCATGTAGCCAGACACTCCAAAATGTGGTGTTGCTGCAACGACTTCCTATTCCTAGACTTGCGATCTTGCCTAGTTTGAGGCTTGACCACCTGTAACGTGCACTGATTTGAAACTTGTGAGTAATAATTTATTAGATATTCCATTAAGTCTTGCAGGACCTACCTTTGCCAAAGTAGCCTCCATTTATTAACTCACCTGTTTCACATCAATAGTATTAAACCTAGTGAGCATCAAATGCAAAAGCTTACAAGTTTAGCAAAACAAATCATGTTAAAGTATGATTTCTCCTATGAACCAAATCAAATTCATGTTTCATGCCACTAAAGCATGCATCAATATAGTAACACAAAAAAATCATCAATATACAAATACAATCTCTTTGGTAGACAATACTCAAGCTGTTAAATACTTTAACAAAAAAATTTATTTGTCATCTCCAACATCCAACATACACATTTATTATTAAACACAAATTTATTTAAATATCCGAATGTTACATGATGTTGAACTGAATTAAGTAGTGCATCTAAAGAAAATGCATACATGTTAGTACACAGGAACACACCGAGTAACTCAGAAAAGTTAGTACAATTAGAAAACTCATTAATTATAATAGACACATCAAGCCTAACAGGTTGCTTTTATAATTATCATCCATAATTCATATAAATATAACACCCCTGAGATGAATAAAAATTACATCCAGATATAAAGCATAAACCATTAAAATAAATTTATTTATACTTCAATTTCTGCAACCCTGAGAGGTAGTTCAACACAAATTCACAGGTCCACTTATTTCCACTCTTATCCATAATATATACCATTGTTCTTGTTAGATATGCCACTTCTACTTTAACCTTTGTTGGAGTAATTTCCTGAAACAAATCGAAACAGAAACTTATCATCCATTGATTCATTAATGGAATACAGAGGCAATAAGTGCAAATTCTTTGAAATTAAGTACTCCGTGGTACTTTGTGTGAAATAAATTAAACACCTACAAGATTTTAAAAGTATAAAATTATTAACAGGCCATTACAAAGGTTCATATCATATGCATATGCATAAAACAAGTACCAGTGTTACAAATTCATTGGATTACTATGCTATCAAGAGATAATAAACCAGGAACACTACTAGATAAAGGAATCTCTGCATAAAAAACTAATATTAACTAGGCTTAAATATGAAAACAGTTATGCCTTGTTTTAATTTTGGTCCTTGTAAAATAAAAGTTTCATTTTAGTCCCTGCAAAATCTCAAAACTTTTAAAATGGTCCATGAACTGACATATTTGTTGATATGTCCAATTTATGATGATTTGGTGGATGCTGACTGTGCTTGTTTGCTGACATGACTTTAACTACTTCAATTTTAATTTAAAATTATTATTTTATTTATAACTTTTATGTTTCAAAATTAATAAATGTTTTAAATTAAAAAATAAAAAACAGAAAATCTGTTAAAAATTGAAGGGTAGATTAATCCAAAGATTGCTCATCTTGTTCATCACAAACACTAACATTTTTTTATTTTTTTTGCATAAACCTCACAAACGTTAACATTACTCTCAAAACATTCATCCAAAGATCGCTTTAAAAAAACTAAACCAATCCCAAAAATTGGAAATCCCCAAAAACACTCTTTTATGTTTGTTAACGAAACACAATAGAATCAACGCAAAAATAGAAAGAGAGAAAATGAGTTGGTGTTAATTAGATTGAGATGAATGGTTATTGCATCTTGAATTCAACAAATCCTAATTTTGATTTTGTCCCTTTCAATGAGGAACCCAACGATTTTCATCTTTTGATTTCCAGCTTCTTCCTTTTCCTTTTAAATTCTGTTTTTTTTTAATTCATATTTAAAGCCTTTTCGATTAATCCATTTCTATGTTAAATAAATAAATTTTCTATTTTTAAATTTATTTTGTTTTTCTGAAAAATGTAATTTTTTATTTAAAAGTTAAATGAATATTACATGTAAATATTTACATCATCAAATAATCCTGATCAGAATTTGCCAAATCATCAACAATTTGACATGTCATCAAAAAATTCACCTCAAGGACCTTTTTAAAATTTTTGAGATTTTGCAGATACTAAAATCAAACTTTTTTAATTAAAGGAACTAAAATCAAAACAAGGTATAATTAGAGTGACTATTTTCATATTTAAGCCTATTAACTATCTACTTCACCAAAGTTCAACTATTGAAGACAAGGACCGGGATATTACAACTCAAAACTAAGGCTATGTTTGGATTGGTGGTATATGATGGAATGGAATGGAGTGGTAAATAATTAGGTTCCATCATTTGGATATGTTAAAAATGGATGGAATGTAATGGAATATGATGAAATCAATTCCATCCCATACCATCCAAACCTCCAATTTGGGGTGTATGCTATGGAATGAACTTCATAATTAAAATATTATTCATGTCATGTTAAAAATACCCAAACAGTGGAATGAAATCTATGTTCCTTTCCATTCCGTTCCGCTCCATTCCATTTTATTCCATTCCGCTCCGTTCCATTCTGTTCCGTCAATCCAAACCGAGCCTAAGAAAGCATTCAATTCAACTACTAAACCAAAAATTTTAATTAGCGTGTGGTGAATTGATCTCTGTGATGGTGGAATCGAAGACACAAACGAGTTAATCACACAATAGCAAGATAATGAAACAGAAACAAAACTAAGTTCCGATGATGATAATAATGAGAAGCCAAAATTAGTACCTGACAAAGATCGGGAAGAGGAAGCGGTTGCGTTAGCGAAAGAAAAAATCGCGTGAATTTGAGAATCAGTTCATGACTGAAGACGCAAAGTTACATCACCGGAAGATTCGAGGTCACTGCGAAAGAAGGCAGTAGAATGCATCGAGACCTAACCTAACGGCATCATCGGAGCGGAGCTTGTGAAGAAACTTGCCGGATGGTAGGGAAAGAGCGTCCGCGAGGACGGTGGTTTTCAGCCATGGCGATGCGAATCGATAAATGAGAGTGCCATGTGTGTGATTGTCAGTGTGGCATCAATGGAGGTTGAGCAATTTGGATCCTCGGCTGCAGTTTTCTCTGCTGCAGTTTCTGCTGCAATAATAACTACCATTGGATCAATCTAGTGTTAATAAATTATATTAGAAATAAATTATTTTCTTAGGACAAAACAGCCCATCATCACCATTTTTCACTGGAACAGTAACTATGAGGATTAGGGGAAGTTTCTACATGTATGATTCTTTGAGTGTTTCTTTTCTTTTTCCTGTAATAAATCGTGCATCTCAATTCTCAACTTTCATTCACAAGCAAAGCAATTTTATATTTTAACATCTTTTTCTTTTTGAACAAATTCGATTGATATATTAACAATAGAAATAGAAATATCATATATTATCATATATTTTAATTTCTGTGTCCGCCATTGTTGAATCCGAGGGAGAGAAAGTGAGATCTAGGCATCTAGCTATAAGGATTTTAGAGAGAAAGCTTGGAGCTTGCCAGAGAAATAGAAAAGGATTGACACGAGGAAGAAGTTACTGATAAGTATGCAAAATAGAGATACAAATAGAAAATTGTTTATCAAATTGAAAACTCCAGATTTTCAGACAACTCCGCCATTGTTGGCCACACTGAGAAGCGAAGTAGTTATCCCCGTGAGATAGAAGCAAAGAAGGAAGGACCAGACTGTTTTTATTTTAAAAAATGATAATATATTGATCGGCTAATGCTACGGTGGACCACCTTCACAAGTGGTCCACCGTGGACAAGTGATATATCGAACATGAATTTTACAAAATTCACTGTTGGATTGAAAGTTTATATCGTATAGATCATCCATAAATTTTTTAAAATTTTTTGAAAATCATTTGATATGTTATTGAGACTCATCAAGATTTATGTTATTTAACAACCGTTAATTTTGATGTGTCTCAATAACATATCAAATGATTTTTAATTTTTCTAAATTTTTCTATGGGTGATCTATATGATATAAACTTTCAATCCAAAAGGTGAATTTTGTAAAATTCGTATTCGTTATAGTGTTATTCGTGACTGGTCCACCATAGACCACTTGATGAAGTGGTCCATATTAGAATTTACCTATATTGATCCTGTATGCCAACCGCTAGATTGATCCAATGTCTATTATTTTTTGCAGCAGAAACTGCAGCAGAGAAAAACGTTGCGGAGGATCCAGATCGGAAATTGAGGTGTTTATGGTAATTTAAACAGAGTTTAATAAAGGTGCACTGATGGTGTAAAATAGTTTTACACGATCATCCAATAAATAAGTATGATTTTTCCATGTCATCTTAAGAAAGTGGGGTGAAGTAGAGTGACATGGCAGAAAAATGGTTAGTATTGGTTGACAGTGTAAAATAAACTGTCAGTGCATATTCTTTTTTTTTTCTCATTTATATATCGGATACGTTTATTTCACCTTTAAAAAATTGGATTTTTTTGTATTTTTTAAAACAAATTTTAGTGGCAGGGGGATCCGTTGTCCCCTTATTTGTTTATTTTAGTGGCTGAAGGATTGACCGCTCTTATACATCAAGTTGTTGGTAGTGGTGATATTCATGGTGCGCGGATTTGTCGAGGTGCCCCTGAGGTGTCTCATCTCTTATTTGCAGGTGATTACTTCTTATTTTGCAGAGCTGAAGTTGTTGAGGTAAATCGACTTTTGAGCATTCTACATATATATGAACAAGCATCAGGTCAGGAAATTAATTTGACTAAGTCTGAGGTGTTTACCAATCGCAATATGTCATGGGCAGCACAAGAAGATCTAGCTGGTATACTTGGTGTTAGACATGTCTTGGGTACAGGTATTTATCTCGGTTTACCGTCTATGATAGGTAGAAGTAAGAAGGCAACTTTCTCATATATTAAAGATCGCATTTGGAAGAAGATGAATTCATGGAGAGGAAAAGCTTTATCTAAAGCTGGGAAAGAAATTATGATAAAGTCGGTAAGCTATTCCATCTTATGTTATGAGCATGTATATTCTTCATTCTTCTTTTATTGATGATATTGAAAAAATGATAAACTCCTTTTGGTGGGGAGGTGGTACTAATAGTAATGGTATTCACTGGCTAGCATGGGAGAGACTTGCGTGTCCTAAAGACCAAGGTGGTTTAGGTTTTCGGAATTGTGAAGCATTCAATATGGCTATGGTAGAAAAACAAGCATCACACATCTTACAAAATCCGGATACTTTTGTGGCTAAACTTATTTGAGACTTCTTTGGGTCATAATCCTAGTTTTTCATGGCGTAGCATTTGGAAAACTAGACATGTTCTTTTACTTGGTTGTAGGTGGAGGATTGGTGGTGGTGATAAGATGCGTGTGATATGTCTGATCCTTGGTTACGTGGGAATGAGGAACGTTGGATACTTTCGCCTCAACCTGAGGGCGTGTACTATTTATTTGTTAGAGACCTAATGGTAGATAATTATAAAGCTTGGAATATTGCTAAGATTTGTATGTTGTTCTCGGATCAAGTGGCAGAGAGGATTATGGCGACACTCCTAATTAGTTCGGTATATGAGGACAAGATAGTTTGGGATGGGGAACGCAATGGTTGTTACTCTGTCTGAGTACAAGTTGGTTATGCATTGTATTATTCGTAGTGAGAAATACCACGTGGCAGATCATTGGAAAGAGATTTGGAAATCCCATGCTCCACATAAAGCATGTTAACAAGGTAGCATGGCTGATAGAGTATTTGCTTTGTGTCGGAATGAAGATTATGCAACTATAGGTAGAGTGGCTACGCTTTTTTGGAGTATATGACACAACTAGAATGATAAAATATGGAATGACAATGTCAGAACTCCAAGTCAGGTTGGATGAGTTGCTTTTGATCATTGGAGCGAGTGGTTTGCGGTTCATAAGATGCGGAGTACTGATGATCATTACGTCCCGCCTTTAAGCACAAAACGGTAGGAAAAGCCGCGTCTAGAATGGTTATAATGCAATGTTGATGCAGTTTTTTTGTAGACGTTAGAAGGACAACAATGAGTGCTTGTTTTCGTAATAGCTCCGGTGAATTCACTGTTGGATTCACACGATGGCAACATATAGTTTTATCAACAGAGGAGGGTGAAACATGGACATTATTGCAAGCCATGAATGAAGCTAAGCTTCGAGGCTTTGAACGTGTCCAATTCAAAAGTGACTCTCAAGTGTTGGTTGAGGCACTCCTTACCAAGAAGAGAGACAACCAAGAGTTTCTTTCAATCATTAATGATATTATTCTTGTTATGTTTTCCTGCACAAACTTTGAAGTTAAGTTTATTAGGAGACAAGTAAATTTGGTTGCTCATAGGTTAGCTAGGGCGGCGAATTCTTGAACTAGTTTCCACAGATTTGAGATTATTCCTTCATGTATTGAACTTTTGGTGATTAATGAAATGCATTAAGTTTGTTTTGTTAACAAAAAAAAAATATTTTATAAAATTGATTTTTAAAATATTACAATTTTTTATATATTCATTTTTTTAAAAATGAATTTTTTTTATAAGAAAAAATTAGGGTCAGGTGAGGGGATGATGCCCCAGTCTAAGGTAGGGAAGTCCTTAGGACTCAAAGAACGCTTACAAAGGTAATTAGTAGGGGTGGCAAAGTGGGCATGCCCGCCCCGTTTAAGCCCGCCCCAAAGTGGGGCGGGGGCGGGGTAATTTAGGTGTATGAGCTCAAACCTTGGCAGGTCGGCCCGCCTTCCTCTTTTCTTTTCTTTTTATAGTTTGAATTACAATTTTAAAACTATTAATTATTCTAAAAAATGCCGACAATTTTTTTTTAAGAGTGCATAATAGAATTTCAACGATACCAAAAACAAACACATATTAAATTAAAGAGTGACGCTATATAGCACGACTCATTTCACGCATGACGCGTTGAACAAACATGCAATTTACTTCAACGTTTATTATTGATCCATCAAACTTACTAGTAATTAAGTAGTCAAAACATGCACTTTGCAATATATAAAAACTAGATAATATCAACACTTTAACTGCACCAAGATTGGACCTTTCTTATTTATTTATCCTCAATCAAATATTAAAGTGCTAGTTACTTTAGTTACTTTGATTTTAAATATAACTAAAAGTTTTTATTTGATTAAAGTTTGTTTATATTTTAGACCGGAATAATAATTTACAAGACAAATAAAAGACAAAACAAAATACATCTCAAACATTTCATCAATGCATGCTCAATTTTCATTTTAAGTAAAAAAAGTTAGAAAGTCCGCGGGCAAACCCGCCCCACCCCGCTCTCCCGCCTCGTTTTTTAAGCGGGCTAGGCGGGGCGGGCCAACTTAAAATGGCGAGTTAAAGACATTTGTCCAGCCCGCCAAAAATGGCGGGTCAAACGGGCCGACCCGGCGGGCTGAGCCCGTTTTTCCACCCCTAGTAATTAGATTTACCTCCCTCCAAAGACACTAGCGGGGCTCGAACCTCAGACCTCTCGGATTCAGTATACCTGTCTTTTTACCACTAGACCAAGCATTTGGAGGTTAAAATGAAATTCTAATTTTGACATCATATAACATAAATATATACTATTGAAGATAAAAAAAACAGAGTCAAAATCACAATTTTTTAAAAAGTTGTATTTCAAAAATGATTTTTATGAAAATTTATTTGAAAAAGCTTTAAAATTAAGTGATTTTTTGAAAATATGATATAAAAAAAATGATGAGATACCTAAAATAACATTTTAAGAATAATTATTCAAACCAAATTTTCATTTGAAACTTTTATAAAAAATTTCTTTGTAAATTTTTTTTGCACAAAATTATGTAACACTATAAAAATTTATTTTAATATTTTTATAACAAATGGGCCCATTATGTTTTTTTTTACTAAAAATAACGATATTTATTAATTCCAATAATCAAAAGAGTATACATCACATGCAAATTCAAAATCCCTAAAAACAAAAAGGATAAATCTGCTAACAAACTCGCAACATCCAAGTTAATAACATATAACAGAAAAATGGCTACAAATAATATGATACAATTAAATTCACTAGAATGTCTCTGCTTTCGGATCTGCAACGTTGATGCCAAAATCATTTATTGAATCTGGAATTGATTGAAGATGATATTTTGATATGAACTAAACGAACACTGCAACAAGACGAGAAATCAAACAACGTCGTACCAAGGCGACAACCAACACAAACGCCGCATTTAGACGACGAAATCACAAATACAAAAGAAAGCAACTAAAAGACACAATCTATGTGAGAATCACTTATAAAGTAAAGTTACATTTACTTTCCTCCAAAGTCACTAGCGGAGTTCATACACGAGACCTCTCGAATTCAAGATGTGTCTTTTTACCACCAATCAAGTCTTTGGAGTTGTAATAAAAAAAATTCTTGGCCCTTTGCCAGTTCATGTAAATTCAAAGGTTCACGAAGAAGTACACCATTTGCCACTCAAACAGTAGCTGGAAATGCTATTCGAACTATAGAAGGCATGAAACAACTTAAATAATTAGTTAATTAAACCATAAAATAATTAGTTAATTAGTGTCTTTCGATACCTATTAATATATAAGCATATATCGATCATTCAAGACATATATGCTACCTAGCTAAGCTAATTAAATGGATTTAATTTCTCCCTCCATATCTAAAATGTGGAAGTCTGCAGGAAAAATTAAATCATTAACTTGCACAAGGACATCTTCTAGCACTCCGGCAGGGCGGGCATTGCTCCTGTTCGCCAATTGAACGATCAAACATGTAGGCTGCAAAGGACCAAGATCAATGTTATTATAAACAGAAGTAGGCATAACATTAATACTTGCTCCCAGATCAAGCATGCAATTTTCGAATTTTCTATCCCCAATGGAACAAGGAATAGCAAAAACTCTCGGATCCTTGCACTTTTGTGGCAGGGTCTGACTGAGAGCTGAGACATTAGCTGAGGAACTGGAATTTGGATGAATGAAAGCAGAAACGTTTCTTCCCAAACTGACTCTGTCATTTTCCTTCACCTTCCTCTTGTTTGTGCACAAATCTTTCAGGAATTTTGCATATTTGGGGATCTGCTTAATTGCATCAAGAAGAGGAATGTTAACTGCTACTTTTCTGAATGTATCCAGAATCTCTTTGTCTTCCTCAACTGTCTTCTTTTTATTTTTCTGCACCATTTGAGGAAAAGGAATTGCTCGCACATATTCTTTTTCTTTTTCGGTTTCAATTGTAATAGAAGGCTCAATAACATGTTCAGGTTCAGGAGTGGATGATGATGGAATGATTTTCTTTTTCTTTTTTTTCTAGGGCTGGTTCTGACACTCTTCCAGATCTCAAGGTGATTGCACTGACATTTGGATTCGGAACTGTTTGTGCAGGAAGGTTACCGGAGCCCTGAACTTGCAATTGGCCTATTGCATTAGCCATTTGTCCTGTAACGACCCGATTTTCATTTATTTGTTATTTGTATATATGTGTATATTTATATATTGATGTGGCTTATTATTATTATTATTTTATTTTGTGGCGATTAATTAATTAGCGAGAGTATTAGTTAATTAGACGAGTTTATGAGAGCTTACGCGTGTTGGGCCGTGTTAGTGGGCTTTTGGGCATTGGATGCTATTGGGCCTAGTGACTAAAATGAGGAGAGCTATAAATAGAGGAATTAGAGAGAGATAGTCACATTTTGTGACTTTTTGGTGAAAAGAAGAGAGAAGGAAGAACAAGAGAGAGGGAGAGCTAGGGCAAGGGAGATCTTGAAGATTTCAAGAGCAAATCCGAGGATTCATCGATCTAAGGTAAGAGAGTTAGTTTTCATAATCGCGAGTGACTCGAGAAAGGGGAGAATGTCGATTTCTCCGAACCCAAACTTTCTCCACTCATTTTCGTGGGCTTTTTGGGATGATTTTTCATAACCAAAGTGAAATCAAATGTTCATAACATGTTTAATATACTCTTAACTAATAGTATGAACGATTTTGATGGGTAAAAACGGGTATTTGTAGATGTTTGTAGAGATTTGGTGAAGTTTATGAGTTTTTAAATAAATGTGGAAATCTCTTACTTTTTGGTATGAAATGTTGTAGATCTATGAATCAAACTGTCCTTTCATGTTTATATAAGTGTTATATACTTGAAAACAACATCTTTTAGTAACTGGAACTCAAAAATGAGATTTTTTGATGGATTTGGACAAATTCCCGTAACAGAGCAACCAGCCTGTTCTTGAGTGCTCGCCGGGCGAGATTTTACTTCGCCGGGCGAAATGGTTCGCCAGTTTTCGCCGGTTTTCGCCGATTTCTGCAAAATATTCTGTTTTCCTCGCCGGGGCTCGCCAGGTCTCGCCGGGCGAAAATGTCAGGACAGAGGGATGTTTAAACATTGTTTAATGATGTTTAAACAATGTTTAATGATGTTTAAAATGTTTAATAATGTTTAAACAATGTTTAAGGTGCAATTACTTGTTTATAACATGGATTAATTGTATGTTTAAGAATTGTTGATGATGTTTGATTAACGATGATTGAAGTTGAGCTTTATTAATTAATAACAAATGTTAAGGATGTTTTAATTAATAATGATTTGTTGATGTTAATGAAGGTATGATTTGTATATATATGAATGAAGAATATTAGAATTGTTTTATTCTAATAAAGAAGTATATTAAGGTATTGTGTTATCTTAATAAAGACGGATATCAAATTTCATTTGATAAAGAAGTATATTAAGGTATTGTGTTATCTTAATAAAGACGGATATCGAATTTTATTTGATAAAGACGGATATGGATAGTGTTCCATATCATAGAGTAAAACTTAATATTGTGTTATATTAAGTGTTTGTGGTTATACATGAATCATTCATGCATTCATGTATTGAGTAGGGATATTAGAATTTATGATTCTAATAAAGACGGATATCGAATTATATTTATTCGATAAAGACGGATATTAGAGGTGAGATACTCTAATAAAGACGATGGTACCACATGCATTAGATATGTCTAGGGTGACATAGCATGAGTTGTGACATTAGATTGCATTAGGATTATGTGCACATTACGTGGTAATTGTTATGTGACATTGTGTGTGTGGCGTGGATTATATGAGTGAGTTGTATGGTTTAACATTGATTATAATTGTTATTTCAATGTGATATATTGATAATCTTATGTATGATTTAAGATTGAGAGAATATGTATGATTATGTTTATGAGAGTTAGTTTATGCATGATAATATGATGAAGTGTTAAGGATATTTCTTACACTTGTATTTTGTTGTTTATGATTTACTAACTCTCTGTTTTGTGTACTTCTGGACCGTTGGGTGGTCCAGGTTTACAGGTTATGTGCTTATTTGATGCCCAAGTGTTTGGTGAAGCTCCGCTCTGAGTGTGACACGGGAAAGGGTTGTATTTAGGATATAGAGTCCTTTATAAGTTAATGTATTTACTTTGAAAAATGTATCTTTTTATAAAAGGATTTTGTAGACGATGTTTAGGCTAATTAATCAATTAGTTAAGTAAGTTGAAGTATGTAATATCTTAACCAAACATTTTATAAATAAATTGTGATTTTCCGTTGCGTATTTTGAAAAGATTTTAATAAAGGTAGAAATATTTAAATGACGGGTTTGGGTGTTACAAAGTGGTATCAGAGCCCCGTTGTCTTCGGACTGTGTGGGTTATGTGTCAATCAGAGCAGGTCTGTGCATTCAGACCGAGTGAGCGTCGTGTGTCAGTCGTGTTTGTCTATGAATTGTGAAGTGTTTGTTTTATGAATTTACATGGTGTGTTTATTCATGAACTATGAGTGATGCGAATTGGATTAAGTGATCCATTCTTTTGTTTAATAATTGCGTGAATGATATATGTTTATGGTTGTATATGCTAAAAAGTTTAACCTTGTGTAATTTAAACTTGGTTAGTTGATATTTGTTGCTAATTGTTTATGATCCAGCATGATATAAAACTGCATGTAGTAATAATTTGAAATAATTTTAAAACTAATATTATTTCTTAATGATGAAGATTTTCTTGAGAATAGAAAGGTAATTTATTTTGAGTATGTGAATAGAGTTAATAGTTTAATTTAACTATTTGTGATCGAGTTTATGGGAAATATTTTGTATGTTTTCACATGTGCCTTTATGGGTAGTTCTTTATGACATGAATTAATTTTTGAATTATGATTAATTCTTGATTATGTGGATTTGTTGAAAATGTAAATTATTTTCTTTTGCGTAAGTGAAAACTAATTTTATGAAGGTAAGAGGAGTAGAATATGAGTGAACTTTAGTATGTGTTTGATATATGTTTTATTTACAACATGTATTCGATTGTTACTAGGAACTTGATTTGTTCTTTGTGAGTAGTAAATGACAATACTATTTTGTTAAGAATAGGAAATTGATGGGAAAAAGTGGATTTCAAAATATGCATTACACGTGTTTGTCTTATATGATATGTGCTAGATTAATTGCCATGAAAATTGACTCGTTATTTTGTTATCCATGAGATATAGTGAATGACTATGTCTTGTTCTTTAAATGAACTAGGTGAATGTTTTACACATGTTTTGGTTACATTTAGGTACCATGTGAATTCTCATGTTGAGCTAATTGTTTTCTTGCACGATGTAAGTATGAGTTGTTGCTATGCGATATTCATTTTTCTTGTGATAATTTGATTCTTATTTTGGAATTTGAAGAAATGATGTGTTACCTAAATATGCTTGAATAATTTTGTGTAGATGTTTGAGTATCTTGTTTTGGTGTTTTACCCCGTGTATGCGACATACGTGTAAACGTTGTCGATACTAGTTTCTTCTAGAGAAGAATGAGTTTA
Organism: Trifolium subterraneum; assembly: GCA_951799995.1. Lineage (NCBI taxonomy): Eukaryota > Viridiplantae > Streptophyta > Magnoliopsida > Fabales > Fabaceae > Trifolium > Trifolium subterraneum. The sequence continues at coordinate 53,652,753 of OX637467.1, forward strand.
GAAACGATAGAACGACTAGGTGTGAGCACTGGGAGTTCTGGTAGATGAGTACGGTAAGTTTGAGATAAGTGGGAGAGTAGGTTATATTCCTTCGAGATGTTTCGAATGTGAGAAGTGAGGATAGGTGGAGATGTTCTTGAAGCGGAGTGTTCAAGTTTTAGTGATGTTTGTTGGGAGCAAAATGAACGTGAGTAACAAGTTGTGGGATTTGCTCGAGGAGAAGTTGTCAGACGAGTTTCGTCGTGGGAACGTCAGTGAGATTGATTAAGTAGGAAGAAGAGTATTCAGAACGGTTGGAGTTTGTGCGTTGTATTGAAAGTATAGATATTATTTGTGTGGATCGAAATTGGAGTACTTGTTTGATCAAAAGGAAATTGGATATGAAGTAGAGGAAGTGATTAGGATTCTTGAGAGGATGATAATTTTGAATTAAGTTATTGTTCGAGTGACTCTAGTGTTGTAGCGGATGTTTGATTGAAGAAGTTTATGGTTAAGACAGTAATTATGGTAAGAAGTTGAATTTGATTGAACAATTCGGAGTTCTAATTTTGGTGTTCGAAGTGATTTCTGGAAGTATGAAGTTGAGAAGGTTGGAACTGATTAGTTATTTCTTGAAGAGATTTGAAAAGCTTAGAAAATAGATGTGGAGATTAGTAAGTCGTTGGTGTTAATTAATCGAGGAAAAGAAGCGGATTTTAAAGTGGATGAGAACGAAGTTAAGGGAATACAGTGACATGATTTGTATACTTGTTAAGTTGTCGGTTGTAGAGGATTGTATAGGATAGTTGAATTTATTCAAAGATGGAAGTAGGATAATATTTCGATGAATTTTTGTGAGAGACTTGTCGAGGAAAGAATAATTGAATTTGAATAATGATCGGACAATTAGTGTTGAAGTTGAATGAGATTTTGGAGGTCGACATGAAGCTAAGATTGAAGTATCATTTTTGGATGATTAGAAATAAGAAAGTTTGCCGTTGGAAAACGTGTTGAGAACGAGTAATAGAAAGAGAAATGGAAAGTGACTTATGTCAAGAGGGAGTTCACGAAAGAAGTTATTTCACACGAAAATGGATATTGTGTTTGTGTGTATATATTAAGAATTTGAAGGTGATGCCTAGAGTAAGTATCAGAGGGTGTTTTTGTAGCATTCGGAAGATAAGAGTGAGATTATAAATTATGTACTGGAAAAGTTGATTATGGAATAGAAAAGTCGGTAGAGACTAGTACTGTTGGACGCATCGTGTATGTTGGTATAGTATGATCATATAGTGTGATAAAGAAGTAAAGGATTTTAAATATTTTCAATCAATGACTTAAGATGCATTTTGGATGAGAGTATGTCGACGAAAGGAGTAGTATTGGAAATACTTGTGTTAAGAAATCCAGAGGTTGGCTAGAAACTAATTGGAAAAAGGAGTAGTTATGTTGGAGTTGGACGCAGTGATTTGAGATATGCGAGAAAAAGGAATTTAACGGTTAGAGATGGTAAATTTTAGTATGTGTCAAGGAAATTTGGAGAGTTGGTTATCAGATGGATGTTGAGATCATGTTATCGAATGAATGATTGGAATGAGATTTAGATATGAATGAGCAATTTGGCGTATTAAGTGATTAAAGAGAGAATTAAAGACTTTTGGACTTGAGAAGTTGTGGAGTATTTAGCGGAAATATCTTCTCGGAATAAGAGGGATTGGTATGTCGAGTAGTGGTAGTATCGTGAGAACTATGGAATGATATTTGATGGAGGTTTTATACTTGAGGAAACCATTATGGTAGTTTGGTAAGAATGGTTTATGTCACCATCATGATTGTTGTTTATCTATTGACAAATTGAGGAACTGGCCGTCCTTGATCTCTTGTTGATAGTAGATGATATTGTGTTGATTGGGATAGACTAATTTTGTCGAACTCGGTAATGTGTTGAGTTTTAAATGTTTTGTTGGGGAATCGGATGAAGGAGTTTTATCCGGAGTTGTTTTAACCGCGTAATTTTCGAGGGCGAAAATCTTTTAAGTGGGGGAGAGTTGTAACGACCCGATTTTCATTTATTTGTTATTTGTATATATGTGTATATTTATATATTGATGTGGCTTATTATTATTATTATTTTATTTTGTGGCGATTAATTAATTAGCGAGAGTATTAGTTAATTAGACGAGTTTATGAGAGCTTACGCGTGTTGGGCCGTGTTAGTGGGCTTTTGGGCATTGGATGCTATTGGGCCTAGTGACTAAAATGAGGAGAGCTATAAATAGAGGAATTAGAGAGAGATAGTCACATTTTGTGACTTTTTGGTGAAAAGAAGAGAGAAGGAAGAACAAGAGAGAGGGAGAGCTAGGGCAAGGGAGATCTTGAAGATTTCAAGAGCAAATCCGAGGATTCATCGATCTAAGGTAAGAGAGTTAGTTTTCATAATCGCGAGTGACTCGAGAAAGGGGAGAATGTCGATTTCTCCGAACCCAAACTTTCTCCACTCATTTTCGTGGGCTTTTTGGGATGATTTTTCATAACCAAAGTGAAATCAAATGTTCATAACATGTTTAATATACTCTTAACTAATAGTATGAACGATTTTGATGGGTAAAAACGGGTATTTGTAGATGTTTGTAGAGATTTGGTGAAGTTTATGAGTTTTTAAATAAATGTGGAAATCTCTTACTTTTTGGTATGAAATGTTGTAGATCTATGAATCAAACTGTCCTTTCATGTTTATATAAGTGTTATATACTTGAAAACAACATCTTTTAGTAACTGGAACTCAAAAATGAGATTTTTTGATGGATTTGGACAAATTCCCGTAACAGAGCAACCAGCCTGTTCTTGAGTGCTCGCCGGGCGAGATTTTACTTCGCCGGGCGAAATGGTTCGCCAGTTTTCGCCGGTTTTCGCCGATTTCTGCAAAATATTCTGTTTTCCTCGCCGGGGCTCGCCAGGTCTCGCCGGGCGAAAATGTCAGGACAGAGGGATGTTTAAACATTGTTTAATGATGTTTAAACAATGTTTAATGATGTTTAAAATGTTTAATAATGTTTAAACAATGTTTAAGGTGCAATTACTTGTTTATAACATGGATTAATTGTATGTTTAAGAATTGTTGATGATGTTTGATTAACGATGATTGAAGTTGAGCTTTATTAATTAATAACAAATGTTAAGGATGTTTTAATTAATAATGATTTGTTGATGTTAATGAAGGTATGATTTGTATATATATGAATGAAGAATATTAGAATTGTTTTATTCTAATAAAGAAGTATATTAAGGTATTGTGTTATCTTAATAAAGACGGATATCAAATTTCATTTGATAAAGAAGTATATTAAGGTATTGTGTTATCTTAATAAAGACGGATATCGAATTTTATTTGATAAAGACGGATATGGATAGTGTTCCATATCATAGAGTAAAACTTAATATTGTGTTATATTAAGTGTTTGTGGTTATACATGAATCATTCATGCATTCATGTATTGAGTAGGGATATTAGAATTTATGATTCTAATAAAGACGGATATCGAATTATATTTATTCGATAAAGACGGATATTAGAGGTGAGATACTCTAATAAAGACGATGGTACCACATGCATTAGATATGTCTAGGGTGACATAGCATGAGTTGTGACATTAGATTGCATTAGGATTATGTGCACATTACGTGGTAATTGTTATGTGACATTGTGTGTGTGGCGTGGATTATATGAGTGAGTTGTATGGTTTAACATTGATTATAATTGTTATTTCAATGTGATATATTGATAATCTTATGTATGATTTAAGATTGAGAGAATATGTATGATTATGTTTATGAGAGTTAGTTTATGCATGATAATATGATGAAGTGTTAAGGATATTTCTTACACTTGTATTTTGTTGTTTATGATTTACTAACTCTCTGTTTTGTGTACTTCTGGACCGTTGGGTGGTCCAGGTTTACAGGTTATGTGCTTATTTGATGCCCAAGTGTTTGGTGAAGCTCCGCTCTGAGTGTGACACGGGAAAGGGTTGTATTTAGGATATAGAGTCCTTTATAAGTTAATGTATTTACTTTGAAAAATGTATCTTTTTATAAAAGGATTTTGTAGACGATGTTTAGGCTAATTAATCAATTAGTTAAGTAAGTTGAAGTATGTAATATCTTAACCAAACATTTTATAAATAAATTGTGATTTTCCGTTGCGTATTTTGAAAAGATTTTAATAAAGGTAGAAATATTTAAATGACGGGTTTGGGTGTTACATGTCCCATCTGTGTTGTCAAGTTTTGAATGCCAGCATTTGTTCGTTGTTGATATTGTGTGCTATTTACAACCAGTTGCTTGACAAGGTCCTCCAGTGAAGGTGTGGTGGCTGGTGGGGCAAAAGGGGCTGCAGCTTGTGATTGATTCCCATATCGGAGGTTTGGATGATTCCTCCAACTAGGGTGGTACCTGTTGGTTGAGAGGTCAGGATTGTTGTACCTGTTCTGATTGTAAGGGGCTGCTGTTGCTGCATATGCTTGAAGTAGCTCAGTTATTGTATCATCTTGCAGAATAAGACATGTGTCGGTTGGATGTTCAGGGGAAGTACATATGCCGCACACTTTAGCTGTTTGAGGTTTATTAACTGCCAACTGTTTCACCAAAGAAGTAAGCTCATCAATTCTTGTTTCAAGTCTAGTTTCGAGAGCCTTGAAGGAAGAGGGCTGAATTTCGTTGATACCCTTCGTTTGGTTCACATCATTGTTTCTAGTTGAGAATTGTTGGGAATTTAGTGACATATTCTCAATCAAAGTTTTGGCAGCAGCTGGAGTCTTATCAACAAGTGCTCCACCACTGGCAGCATCCAAGATGTTCCTGTCCATCGGTTGCAAGCCCTCATAGAAATATTGGATGAGGAGTTGTTCGGTGATTTGGTGTTGAGGACAGTTGGAAACTAGTTGCTTGAACCTCTCCCAATACTTAGCCAATGTCTCATTGCTCTGCCTGATACCACATATTTCTTTTCTGATCGAAGCAGCTCCGGATGCAGGGAATTATTTTTCTAGAAAAACCTTCTTCAAATCAGCCCAAGATGTAACAGAATTCGGTTGAAGATAGTAGAGCCAGTCTTTGGCAGTACCCTGTAAGGAGAACGGGAAGGCTCTCAGCTTGATATGATCTTCCGTGATACCTTCAGGCCTCAATGGTGTGGAGCATAAAACCTGAAACTCCTTCAAGTGTTTATGAGAATTCTCACCTGCAAGACCACTAAACCTTGGCAACAAGTGTATTAAACCAGATTTCAATTCAAACGGTACAGCAACAAACTGCCTTAGTGTTTGTTCAGCCATGTTATGATTTTCAAGTTCAGAATCAAAATTAAATAAATTATGGAAATAATCAGAATCAGAGATAGAGTTAGAATCAATATCACCGAGATGCACACTATTAGCTCGGTTGAGCCTATTGAGTGCGTGGAGGGTTCTTTCTATCTCAGGATCAGGAGGAATTAGATTGAGGTGTCCAGCAGAACTGGTCATGCACAAGTGACAACACAATTATGGTAATTCCCACTATGTCCTACAACAAGAAAATAGGTGAGGAAAACAGAAAAATCGTCAAACTGAATAAAATAAAATATAAAAATACCACGATAATTCTAATTAAATAAAATAAGGAAGACACAAATTTGTTTGGAATTTTTTGAAAATATGAAAACTGAAAAAAAAATTAAAATAAAATAGTAAAACAAGGAATTTGGGGTTGGGAGGGTCCTGTCCCGTTATGGAGTGGTCAAAAAGCAAAACAGATGCAAACTACGCCCTAACTAGTTTTTTTTATATTGCGCGTACAATAACAGTAGGAACAAAACACACAGTTCTAATACTTGTTAAACACAATTTTGAGTCCCCGGCAGCGGCGCCAATTTGATCACGGTCGTTTCGTGATCAAATAATATTTTAGGTTAAGAGTAAGTAGTACAAGGTGGTTTACCTTGGTCGTCTCCCAAAGACTCACAATCAGTTTAACTATATTGGAAACAATTCAAAAACTGTAAAATACGGGGATTTTGTTTTGCAAACAGAACGTAAGAAAAGTGTGAAATTTGATTGATTTAAAACGATCAATTCATTGGCTTTATGTAACTCGTTCTTGATTCTATCATAGGTTTACAAAGAATAAATTCGTTATATGTTTATGTTCTAGTTGATTTATAAAACCGAAATAAACAAGCGTTGACAGTTTTATACGAATTCGATTCAAACAAGCGTCAAATGCGTTCAACTAATCGTAGGCAATAGTAAACAAGCGTTACTAATGACAGATTAATATCCTTATTGAATTCAATCAACCCCTTTTGCTAAGCGCTCAAAGTTTATGTCAATTCTTATTCAATATAATCTATACAAGCGATAAACCAAATTGAATAACACGGTGTCGAATTGAATTAGAGTGATTAAGCATCATTATAATTCAATTCCATACTGAAATAAAGAACACGAAATTGACATAACAGAACATGAATATAAAACGGAACTTGCTATTAAAAACAAATCTCAAGAATCTAAAACGAGTTCCTTGCACCAACTAATTGAAAGAAGGATTTAGTTCTCCATTCAAGTGGTGGCTGCTCTAGGGTTTGATATTTTCGTGAATGAAGTGTGTAACCTGACCTAGGTCAGAATTTTTCGTTTTTATAAGCAAGCAAAACGGGGCACAAAACAATTGGGCCGAAAAATATAAGTTATGCTGAAAATAAATAAATCTTTGTAAGTCTGAACATGACGAGTAAATATGACTCCTTTGCGCTCCAAATTGGCTTTCGCATTCAACATAAAAGTTGTAGCTCTTTCTCTTAGCTTTCCAACGCATATTCTCGCGCCTCAATCCGATATTCGTAGCTCAAGTTATGGCCTGCACAATGAGAATGTGTCAAATTACTGTTTATTACGAAAATAAATAGCAAAACATAAATAATAGCAAAATTAGACTCTAAATACAAAACATGATAAAAATACCAAAATAGCAGGAGAAGTCATAAAATTGCCATAGCACAGAGTGATTAAAAAGTGCATTAAAATGCACTGATCATGCATGTACAACAGAAGTCGATTTATTGTGGCTGGAAAGAATTTTTTAAACGTTTAAGGATGATTTTGTAGTTTTTTAATGATAATTTAGGGACTATTTTGTTGTTTTTTCAAGATATTTTGGAGACTAAATTGAAGTATTTTAATAGTTTAGGGACCAATAACGGCCACTTAACATAAAAGTTAACTAGGGACTAAATTGATGGATGTGAATATATAGTTTAAGAACTAAGTTGATGAGAAAGTGATAATTTAGATACTAATTAAATTGTCTGTTTTCTCAATATTAAATGTTTAAAAAAGTGAATGCACAAGTTTCAAGAGAATCATTCAACATTTACTTTCTTAACACATGTCTTTAGACTACATAGAGATATGATCTTCTCCATTTTTTTCTCGAATATAAATAGAGAGTTCAATTTATTTTGGAGAAAAATAAATACAAAAAATAGTGGAACCCATTTCGTGGTAGAGCCCACTATCTAATCTTTATGTCTATCTTTCTTCAAATAAAATAGAAATAATTTTTAAATATAGATATTATAACACAATTACCATAAATTAAGTATTTTGATATAACGATAAACACCGACGTCATAGAAAGGAACAAATCTTAAAAAAAGGAAAAACCATTGATGATTTTCTGTATTGTTGCATTGACTTTGCAAGAATATATATATATATATAAATGGATTTTGCAAGAAATTATGGATCAATGGTTGCGTAACGGTGGCTTAAAAATAAGTTTTGTTGTTAAGATATTGATGCAAAATGTTAGAGTAATCCATACAAGCAGAGACAAAACTCTAATGCTCATCATCTACTTAGTTAGTCCTATATATATTTTATGGAAAATGCTATAGAGTAATCCAAACACGCAGAGACAAAACTATAGTCCTATCTAGCAAACAAAATATATTGTGTCTATCTATATATCATTTGTTATCAATTTATGTGAGAGATGGATACATTAATGATTGGTAGGATATGATCTGTTAGTAACGTCTACTTGTTAATATAGATCTCATAATTAATTTTATATCGTGTTTATTTCTCACATAAAAGCAGTCCCATAAGTCTAATGCTCATCACCTAGATGGGTCTCAAATTTTTTTTTTTTTAACAAGTCAAAATGGAATATATTAATGAAACAACCTCCTCAGCACAAGATGTACCAAGATAGACTACACCGTTCTACAAAAAATCATATACAGAATAACAAAAAGAGATCAGAGATCAGAGATCAAAAAGAGATCAAACAAGGCCCAAACAAAGCAGGGGACTAGACCACCATCTATGGCAGTTTGAAGCTAAAGTAACATTCGTCGTCTTCAACCACCTAAAAGATATAATCTTGATCTTGTCCAACAACTGAAGAGAGCTGCTTGTCGAGCCTCGAAATAAGCGATGATTTCTTTCTGTCCACACTACCCAAACACACACGAGCCAAATAAGCTGCATAAAGGAACGCCGCTGCCTGAAACCACGTGCTGAACAAGTGAACTGAACAAAGTGGTCCCGAATAGAAGTGGAATGCACCGAGGTGATGCCTATCCACGAGCACACTAATGTCCAAAGAGATCCAAAGGTACTGCAAGAGATGAATAGATGATGTGTCGACTCTGCCTCCCCGCAACCGGAAACACAAAAGTGAGCCGTAGGAGATAAAATGTCTTGCGTGATCAGATTTACTTTTGTGGGTAACCTGTCACGCAATAAACGCCAAGCCAAGATGGAAACCTTCAACGGGACCTGAGAATGCCAAATGAGTTTGCCGCATCATCCATAGTAACTGAAACTAGAGAAGTCAAAAGCTGATATGCTCCTCGGACAGTGTAACCTACATCAGGGTCAGGCTGCCACTGCCACCTATCTGAAGACTGAGCCTGCAAGGTGAGATCAAGAAATAAAGACTGACACTCCCTCAACATCTCCTCCTCCCACACACACAACTGCCTCCGCCACTGCCACGCCTCCCTATCCACCCCCACCCTAAAGAAAACATCTCAGCCACTGTTCGCCATTTGTTCTCCGCCAAGTCAAACAGGCGCCCAAACCGCTCACACAAAGGAATCCCATCCACCCATGGATCGGTCCAGAAAAAAGTATCCGACCCATCCCCCACCCTCTTTGAAACATGCTCCACAAACCAGTTATCCCCTAACTCACTACCTTCCCTAATACGTGTTATCTCCCTCCACCACATAGACCCTCTCTGCCCTCCATCCCGAAGTCTACCTCTCTCCACCCCATACCGGGCTGCCAGCACTCTAAACCACAACCCCTCCCTGTCCACTAGCATCCGCCAACACCATTTACCTAACAAAGCCAAATTAAACTCCCTCACCTGCCTGACCCCCAGACCTCCACACTCCTTACGTAAGCAAATAGATTTCTAGCTAACCCAAGGTATTTTCCTAAAATCCTCACACCCCCCCCCCGAATTTTTTTAATAATAAAAATAGATTCAATAGAGGAAATGATACTTGAGGGGGCTTTGAAGAAGGAAAGAGCATTGAAAGGAAGAGATGTCAATACCGACTTAAGCATAACCAGACGACCACCAAAAGAGAGGAAACGACTCTTCCACCCAGACAACCTATTCTTCAAACGAGCCAACACCGGTTCCCAAAAACTCAAACGCCGCGGATCACCCCCAATAGGAAGACCTAGATATAAGAAAGGAATCTTTCCCACTTTACAACACAGGACAGACGCAGCTTCACCTAACCAGGATTCAGGTATATTAACCCCAACCAGCATACTTTTATGAAAATTAACCCTCAGGCCCGACATCGTCTCAAAAACACAAGAACAACACGCAACGCGCGGACATTCACCCAACTTTTAACCCCCAACAGAAGTGTATCGTCAGCAAACTGAAGATGTGACACCGAAACGTGATCCCGCTCACCGATACTATACCCCGTAAATAAATTGTGGGCCACCGCTGCCTCCATCAGCACATTAAGATCCTCAGCTGCTAAAAGAAAAAGAAAAGGGGATAGCGGATCTCCTTGTCTAAGGCCCCTCTCAAGCGAGAATTCGTCGGTAGGACTGCCATTGACTAAAACTGACACAGTAGCTGTACACACACATTCTTTAATCCATTTCCTCCACAGTGCAGGGAAAGACATTCTCCCCATGACATCATCCAGATAACCCCAATCCACCGAATCATAGGCTTTCTCGAAATCCACCTTAAAAAGCATGAGTTCCTTCTTGGACTTCTGCGCCTCATCCACCACCTCGTTTGCAATGAGTATTCCATCAAGGATCTGCCTGTCCTTCACAAAAGTTGTTTGGGACTCAGAAATCACACTACCGATCACTAAACGCAATCTGTTTGCTAAAACCTTCGCCAGGATTTTATAAAGGCTGCCCACAAGGGAAATAGGCCGAAAATCATTAAGTCGTTGGGGACTTTCAACTTTAGGGACCAAAGCGATGAAGGTAGAATATATGCCCTTGGTCAGCTTACCGTTCCGATGAAACTCAGACACAAAACGCATAACATCGCCCCGAACCTCCGCCCAAAAGTCTTTAATGAAACCAAAATTTACCCCGTCAGGACCTGGGCTCTTAAAACTATCACAATCCCATACCGCTGATTTCACCTCTGCCTCCGAAAAAGGTGTGATTAAGCTACTGCTCTCCAATCGGTTCAACCTTTTGAACAGAAGATTGTCGACCCCGGGCGTTTCCACACTAGTGGCCTTGAAATGAGACGCGAAATGCGTGAACACGGCCCGCAAGGACCGAATGAAAGTACTTCGAGTTCGCATCCCCCTCCTTGAGCCACAACGAACGAGACTGTTGCAACTGATACTAGCATGCATCCGAGATAACGGGTGGATATCCGACGATACCCCTTGAAGCTCAGCTAGTTCGGCCTCCGAAAGAACCTCCTCCTCCCCCTTCTGATCTAAGATTGAGAGCCGAACTTTCAGGGAATCGATTCTACTAGGCAAATTCTGAGCGTGAGCCGTATGCCAATCTTTTAAAGTCGTCTTAATCATCCTAAACTTTTCTTTAAGCACAAAATCACCCCAACCATCAACTTGAAGCCATTTCCACTTATCTTTCTCAAACACTTGATAACCAGGAACATCCCTTCAGCATTTAAGCATCCTCGATGGGCGGGGTCCCCAGTCGTCGTCATTCGCAGACAGGACTAGAGAACAATGATCAGATAGGCCCCTCAGTCTAGCCGTCTGTGTGCAGTTGGGCCAGGCCAAACACCACTACTCGGACAACAGAAACCTGTCCAGACGACTCATCGAGAGACCATCCCCTTTAAACCAAGTAAACTTACGGCCTCTCAAAGGAAGATCAATCAAATTGTTAACATCAATAAAATGGCTGAAGGCAATATGATCTAGAGAACGGGACCCGCCTCGAGAAGAGCGACGTTCATCTACATGTTTAACAGCATTAAAGTCCCCACAAACACACACCCTCCGCCTCCCCAAAGATTGAATTCGCGCAGAAAGCGAGCCCCACAGTGTAACAGCCCAGGCCCCACCAACTTAGGTTGTCCTGGCACTGCCACCTCACGATTTTCTCCACCCCCCTCTCTAGTGGAGTTTTTGCCTTCCGTGGGAATCGAACCATGTACCCTGGGGATAAAGTACATGTTCCATCCATTCCCACTACCAATTGTACTCAATTGGTAGTGGGAATGGATGGAACATGTACTTTATCCCCAGGGTACATGGTTCGATTCCCACGGAAGGCAAAAACTCCACTAGAGAGGGGGGTGGAGAAGGTCGTGAGGTGGCAGCTCCGGGATCGCCAAGATGGGGCCCGAGGGCTGTTACACACAGCCCTTGCTTAGCACCATCGTCACAGGGCGCGTAAACATTTGCCACATAAAACTCCTCTCCAGACTTAGTAAACCGTCCATGACACCACAAGACATGGTCACGGCTCTCAGTCGACCAAACTTCCACCTCAGATGAATCCCAAAGAGTTAACAGTCCCCCTGACGCTCCAACCAAGCGGCGATAAGAGAAAAGATGAGGGGAATTCCCCCAAAGTGTGGCGCAGAGAAAATTATCACAGGTAAAAAGCTTAGTCTCCTGAAGACAGAGGATAAGAGGATTAAGATCCCCCACCAACTTACGCACCTCCTTTCGTTTCTCTAAACCACCCAAGCCTCTAATATTCCAGGATATGATCTTTATCGGACACACTCCCCCCTGCATGTAAAACCACCGACCTAGAACCCCTTCTCCTTCGGAACTCCCTCTTGAGGATGTCCTGATTTGTCCTTCTTACTTCTACCTGCCCTCGAAAGAACACTGAACATATTCGTATTATCCCCCTTACACTTAACCCCCATGGATTTACCGAACCCCCTGACATTCTCTATGATCATCTGGTCACTGCCTTGCATAGCCACCCAATTCTTCCAATCGTTGTTTACAAAGTCCGACGATGAAGATTCTTCTGAATTAGCTTGGCAACTCTCGGTGCACGATCGATTAACCCCTTTCCGGCGCCGAAGAACACTCTTATTTAACACTTTTAGCACCTCCACACGACCATCCCTTGATAATCTAGCAACTTTTTTGAGACTGTGAACCGGGTGGCGGAGCAACCCTCCTGCCTTCCTCCTTTTAGGGTCTAAATGCCCCACCTTTTTTTGACGTACCCCATGACGACCTCCCTCCTTATCTCTCCTCCTTGCCGAAAAAATCACCCCAGCTTCCCCATGATCTTGATCATGTAGCCACTCCAAGGCCCTGAGATGGCAGGTCGACTCGCCGCCGGAGGACAAGAATTCGCGCGAGAATGGTGCAACTGGTAACCATCTTCCCACCTAGATTCCCCAAAAGATTTCTGAGAAGTTAGAGCATCCTGAGTCTCAAGAATTGGGGACGTATCACCTGTCCTTAAATCCCAATCCCCCACATCCCCTTGAGGACCTAACTGAAGAACCTTATTTGGAGCACACACTGGGCTAACGATATCAACACTCTGAGCGCTCTCCCCTTCGCTTTCACCCGCGTCTCGCATATTTCCATCTTGCTTAACTGAAAACTCTACATCACTCTTCCCATGGACAACATCCTTCACCGCTTCCTCCAGCCCAACTGCAATTTTATCAACAAACATGTCAACATTGCGACATACTTCTGGTTCGACATGCCCCTCTTCACATTCGGATTGGGATGCCTCCGTCACGTTCTCATCCTCGAAGAGGCACGTGTCCTCTCCCATAGCATATCCCCACTCCTCGACGATCTTAATTGCTACCAAAGCTCCATCCACTAGAACCTTTTCTACTCTTTTGATTATATCTAAATTAGGCGTGGCTAGCAGAACCCGGGCAAAGTCCAGTCTGTCCCTATCAGCTGAGCAGTTATCCACACGTAAAAACCTACCGCAATCTAACACACAAAGCTTAAAGAAATTCACATTCCAAGCGTGCAAAGGAATACCGTACAAACGGACCCACGCGCCCCTATGGTACGGCTGCACATCCTTATCCCAACGTGTCTAGTTCGAGAAAACAAGTTTGAAAAAATCCGCAGCGCTGCTGACAATCGACATGGCATTAACCCCCTCCGAGCTTCGAACAAAAACCTTGTCAGCCCCCATAGGAATGATTTCGACGTTATTGAATCATGTGTCAGTTATTCTATTTTGCACCACGGGAATCGCCTCTCCATTAATGACGGTCACCACAAGACCATTATGAGCCCACTACACATCGTCAGACTTTGTGCGATAATTACGTGCTAGGAGACTACCTTCCTTTTCCTGAGTTGCATCTACGGGCGTATCCAATCTTTGAGAACAATGTCCATCCCCGTTCTTCTGGCCTTTGTTTTGGACTACATGCTCCTGACGTGCCCCTAGCTTGACTACTATGTCCCCCACCCTCACACCTTCTGAAGGACCAGATCCCTTTTTTTCGGTAACAGTTTTTGGTATCGTCGACTTAGTAAGCACGTCAGCACCTGTGAGCAATGCTTGCCCCGAATGAATTTGAATGTCGTCCTTCTTCAAAGAATCATCGAGTCCCTTCAATGATCCAAAATTATTATAGTTATGTCAAAGTCTATGAAGGGGCAATTTTTCATCTATTTTTTTTAAGTAGTCTAGTATTTAAAAAATTTACCCTTAAGATAGATAAGTAGAATGTCCGGGTTCGAATTTCGGTCTACTGCATATATAATGCAATGTTCATACCAATTGACTACGCTCACGGAACCATCTACTCTCTCCGGTCACTATTATAAGCAAAAATTCACTTTTTAGGTTCATTGAAAAAGTAAAATCTAGTCAATAATATAAACCAGATATATTACTTTTTCAATGAACCTAAAAAATAGTTTTTTACTTATAATAGTGACCGAAAGTATTTTTTATTAAGGAGCAGATATATTACTACAAAACTCAAAAAACATGGAAATGCCTAAGTTGGAGAGAAAATGTACAAAGGCCGGCGGCTACAAGCGCACAAAGGATTTCAAAAATAAAAGCTAACAAACAAAGTATATAATTTGACTTGCTCCATTTATCTACTACCTCCGACCCTAATTATAAGTAGGGATTAAAAATATATTAATCCTTTTTTACTATTATTAATGTTTTGAAAATATAAATGCAATAATGGACATGTCAAGATAATCTCCATTTTTTTATCTTCTTTATTTTTACAATTATTTATGTTTTTGGAATATAAATGCAATAATGTGATATTTGGTGGGTCGAACTATTTAATATATGTTTGAAAACTCTATAAAATATAGTAATGAAGAGGAAAAATGGAGAGGATCCCAACTCATCTCCATATGCATCCTAAAGACACATGTTAGGAGAGTTAGAATCCTCTCCATTTTTCACTCAATTTTTTCTCCCCACTACTATATAGTTTTGAAAAGTTTTATAATATAATAATACCTCCGTCCATAAATAAGTTACGTCTCTTAGATGATAAAAGTGTAAAAACACCACCCACTATCAAGGAAAAAAAACAGAGAGGGAATCTCTCAGCATTGTATATGCCCATGTAACATGTTAAACATATATCATATTTTCATATTCAAATAAATTAAATAAAATTAATCTCATAAACAATTAAAAAAAAAAAAATAGACATGAAAAAGGACATAGACAACCTTCAAAAGAAAAAAGAACATGTGCAAATAAATATTATTGGAAAAAATAAAAAATATCTTGTGCTTGACGATGAACCTGATGTATATTTTCCATAAATAAGAATCGGTTTGGAATGAGTTAGCGGACACCCATCCATGAGGAGATTTATCGCAATCGAAAAATCATGGTATATAAAAACATAAATAAAATTTTAAAAGAAAATAATTGATTGCATGACACGGGCTAACATACTAGAGTTTATAATTATTTTTATTTATAGGGTCTCTATATAGTCTCAAGATGCAAATGAGAGAAAAAATTCCTTAAGATACTTTCTACCTCACTCTATCTTGTAACATTTTTAAGCATATTTCATGCAAAAACTATATCTCAATTTCATCGTAAAATTTTAAATCAAATTAATTATACAAATAATATTTTAAAATAAACACATGAATAATATTAAAAGTGAAAATAATTCCGTCTATAGCTAGTGCTAACATACTAGTATAAAATAAAATATCCTAATATAATTTTGCAAATAAAAATAGCAGACTTTTATGATTTAAATAAAATAGCAATGAGTTACACGTTCTTGCTCCAGTTGGAGTAAGTTTTTATTTAATTTGTATGGAAATGTGTAAAGTCAATGCATTAAAAATTGTAGTATTTAACCATTTGAATTTTTTTTTTTAAATGGAATGTTTAAAAAGTGTCGCAGGAGCACTCGCCAGCAAAACCCTTATATATATATATATATATATATATATAAGCATATAATGAACCATCATTCAAGACATATGCCACCTAGCTAAGCTGATTAAATGGATTTAGTTTTTGATTCCCTAACTAGTTCCATTACATTAGCATTCTTTTCTATATTCTTCTTTTACTATTTGTTTCTTTATAGTTTCTCCAAAGTTTCTCATAGCAAAGAGGCTCCAATTGTTGAAGGGGCATGGCCGATACTTGGTCACCTCCCACTTTTGAGGGCTTCACTAGGACCCCATAAAATCTTAGGTGCCTTGGCTGATAAATATGGACCCTTATTTACCATCAAGCTTGGTTCCAAACATGCTTTGATACTTAGCAATTGGGAAATGGCTGAGGAATGTTTCACCAAAACTGACTTGGCAGTTTCCAGTCGCCCTAAACTTGAAGCAACTCAACATTTGGCTTACAATGGAGCCATGTTTGTGTTAGCACCCCATGATTCTTATTGGCGCGAAATAAGAAAGATTGCAAATTCAGAGTTCCTCAGCCATAGCCGCGTGCATCAACTACAACATTTTCGTGTCATGGCAGTCAAAACTTCGATTAAAGAACTCTACAATGTTTGGTGCAATAAAGAGAACAAGTCATCAAACTACGTATTGGTTGATTTGAAGGAAAGGTTTTCACAATTGAGTACAAACATTGTTCTTCCAATGTTGATTGGGAAGCGATATTTCAATGCTACAAATATGATTGACAAGGAAAAATCACAAAATTGTATAAAAGCTTTGGAAGAGATGATGCGTTTGATGGGGGTGTTCACGGTGGGAGATGCTCTTCCTTTTTTAAAATGGTTTGATTTTGGTGGCCATGTGAAGGCCATGAAAAAAACTTTTAAAGAATTGGACAAGATTTTAGGTGATTTGTTGGAGGAGCACCGCCATAACAGGACTTTGAGTGAGACGAAAGAGGTTGATCGTGATCATCAAGACTTCATGGATATTATGCTTTCATTGGTTGATGGAACAACAATAGAAGGATTTGATTCTGATACTGTCATCAAAGCCACAATATTGGTAAGTATGTGAATTTTTAAACAAAAAGGGTGAAGTTTTTTAAATTTATAAACAAAAATGTGTAGTTTTTACAAAAATTACAAAAATAGTTTAAGTCATACATGCAATTGACGACTTGCCATGTTTTTTAAAAGCAAATTCGTAGTTAGAAGCTACGACTTTGTTATTTAAAATAGGTCGGGAATCAAAATTGCGCAATTTGTAAAATAAGGAATCAAAACTAAATTTAAGCCTAACACTTATGTAAATAATAATGAATATTTTAAATTTTTCTTATGAAATTTACGCTTCATTGCAGACACTGATTGCGGGAGGAGTCGACGCAACTACTGTCACCCTTACATGGGCAATATGTTTGTCACTAAATAACCCTCTTGTAATAGAAAAAGCAAAAGAAGAACTTGACATGCAAGTTGGCAGAGAGAGGTGCGTACAAGAGTCAGATATAGACAAGTTAATGTATATTCAAGCTATAGTTAAAGAAACGTTAAGATTATATCCACCTGCCCCTCTTGCATCACCACGTGAGTTCTCAGAAAATTGCAGTTTAGGTGGTTATGATGTCAAAAAAGGAACTCGACTGATCGTTAATGTCTGGAAGATCCACACTGATTCTAAGGTTTGGTTAGATCCATTTGAGTTCAAACCAGAACGGTTTCTTACCACTCATAAAAACGTTGATGTTAAGGGCCAACATTTTGAATTATTACCATTTGGATCTGGTAGAAGGGTTTGTCCTGGAATATCTTTTGGCCTTCAAATTGTGCATTTTGCTTTAGCTAGTTTTTTGCATTCGTTTGAAATGTTAAATCCATCAACTGAACCTATTGATATGACTGAAGCTTTTGGAATAACCAACAGCAAAGCAAATCCACTTGAGATTCTTATTAAACCACGTTTGTCTTCTAATAATTATGAAGTTATTTGATCTTTGTATTAGCTAGATTTGAAATACTTTGTGTTTTTTCTATTTTTAAGCTATATGTAATCCTTTGTGATTCATGTTATGTTGGTTCATGTAATCCTTTGTAATATTTGGTGTACTTCATTCCGTTAAATATCAATTTGAAGGTTGAGAAGGTCATATATGGTGATTAAAGTTATTGAATACATCTTAAGATCATCTATAATGGTTATTTTTTGAATAACATTTTAATTTTGATATATTACTAACAAGTGATTCTTACGATGTCATATCATATTTATATATTTATGTAACCTATACACTTTTGTTCAATGAAAAAATTATGCAACTCATATATACATTAATAGAACAACTATAAAATAAATTAAAAGATAATAATTTGATATCAATCACCAACAATAATAACTTTTTACGTAGAGGATCAAAATATATTGTTGAATCTAAGAGATCGTCTTTTTGGTCTTCTTAAGAGAAACAAAGAATTAACAAACAAAGAAATAGGTAGATAATATGAACTATAATTCGAAAACACAAAATAAGAGATGAATATTAGAACAAAAAGAAAGAAGAAAGTTGAAGGATGGTTGCATCTGTTCAATTAGATGAAAATAAAAATCCTTATGAATAAGAGAAAGAGAGGTTAGGGATACAAGTACAAGTAGGCATATCTTTACTAGGGTTAGGGATACAAGTACAAGTAGGCAAAAGTGTTGTTTCCGAGGTCAAAAATTGTCTAAAATAATTTTCAGCTACCAAAGATATTATTGGATTGAGTCGCGTACTAGGTCGCTTTCTTTAAGACGTTTCGCGGCACTGCCCAAAATTGTGCAAGGCAGACGATCAACCACGAAGTCCCCAGGATAAAACAACCCAGTTCAACTGATATCGATAAATACTGCACTGTAGATATCGGGCAAGAATTACAACCTCAAATATGGTACTAAAACCAGTGCGCTATGGTTTAAGTCCATTCTAATATGGTGTTATGACCACTCTAATATGGTAACTACGACCATTCAAATATGGTACTCATACCACTCTTAAATAAAGGGACTATGGTACTATGACCATTCTCAATTGGAATGAACTGTGATACTTTGATCACTCTTAAAGTAAATTAACAATAATATTACTATTAGTATTCTAATGGCACTTACTGAAATAAATCAACAACAACCACTTAATTTTTATACAAAAATTAATAACAAGTGGTCATAATATATCAATTAATAATATCCAATTAGTTGTTATGGACTGAATGTACTAAAACATTATTTCCACTTTACAACTAGTATGTATATATACTTGAAATAGAGAAAAGTTTTGTCTAACCAAATCAAGTATATATCACATACAATTAAATTAACTGATGATAATGATTATTCATAAATCATTTGCCAATATTAAAAGGATCAAAAGAGAGAACGAAAATACCAATTGCTAGTTGAATCAAACCAACACTACAAGATGCCATAGTTGTTGATAAGCTCAGCTTCTTGAAGTCTGTCAACATTGCTATCTCTTGGCCTCAACTCTTTGAATGAACATGAGTTTGCATGACATGCTGCAAATTCTCAATTTTTGAGATGATATCCTCATCCAATAAACTATTGGAATGTTAACCTGTTGTGAGATCTGGGAACCGAGCAACAAAGTGCTCCATAAGCTACTTGGACTATAAAAAAAATGAAGTGGAAACAAAGAAGCGTGAAGCAGTCTTTTTTTTCTAGGGCTGCCATTTTCTGTATATAATTAGGGTAGTTCTCTAATCTCATAAGGAAAATAACATGTCCTTAATTATAGGAAGTAAAGATGCCACTCACTTAATTCCTATCAAATTGACATCATACTCATGACTTAGTAGAAGGTGAAGTGGCCGAATATTTAGGAACACATGTTATGACTTTTTCTACTACTCTTCCTATTATTGAGTTCACACAACATAGAGAATGTACTAATAATAATATGTAGAGTCTACTTTTTATTATTTTTATTCTCAAAATACACACTAGTATATAATACATACTAATATGTTCTACTACCCAAAGTGGGACTCAATATTTTATTTTCAATTCACACATAAATGTGTTCTATGTTCCAAACAAGTGGGCTTTGGGCCAAAATATAATGAGTTGTTTTTCTTTTTAACAAGACTAAGAAAATTGCTCTTTAGGCCCCCTGACATGCTCTCAAACCCTGCAAAAACCCCAAAATACCCCAAAATTCATTTGGAATCTAGGATCCGAACATGGATAACTTCGTACTGCAGATTCCGAAATATCCCTATAGCAGTAGCTTGCTTTTATTAGTTCCAAGTTCTTTCAGCTTTGTGCATGGCCTTAACAACAAATATTTCTTGTTTCTCAACAATGTAATATGCTGCTTTGCTAAGAATTAAGCCACCAAGAGCCATACCAATGAAGACATAAATGCAAGCAAAGTTTTGCAATTGATTTTTCGGGTTTGAATTTTTTTTTTATCAGCAAATGAAAATTTATTAAGGGGCACTATATGTACAAGGAGTATTTAAAGGCCAACAAAAGAGCTTAGACCAAAGCACCAAAACATAGTCTGTACACCACAATGAAAATGCCAAAGAAGCAATAAGAATACAACAACACAACTGGTAAGATCCAAATCCAGCACCACAATAAAATGCAGCAAAGCTACGTAACAGCAGGAACAACAAATCGCAGGCAGCACCTAGAAAACAGAAAACTATAGCAAATAGCAAATTTCAGGTCCTAAAATAATTGATATTTCAAGTTCATAAATTGATCTTTCATTTAATTCTTGTTTGCCAACAATGAACCTGCTTTTGGCCTATCCCAAATTGATGTCTTTTTCTTTGGTCTTCTACTCACAAATCCAAAACTTGCTCCAAATCCACCAATTTTAGCAAAAGAAAAGGACTTTTCATTATCTTCTTATTCTTATGCCTTAGAACTCGTGTGTGTTTGGTGGACTCAAGTGTATTAGCAAATTGAACTAATTCTTCAACCAATAGAATTAGTTTGGTGAGAAGGAAAGTAATAGAGGAGGACTTGAATTGAACGAGCATACAAAACACTATTTCGGAACTTACGTTCCAAAATTAAGCGAGTCTAGAATCTAGGATCCGAAATTAGGCGTGTTCAGATCGTAGAATCAGAAATAAAAAAAAAAACTGCAAGACAGGGAGGTGGTGGATCTTTGAACGCAGAAGAGGAAGAAGAAGAAAATGATATCTCTTGTGGTGACGTAGGCGTTGTTCCAAGAGAGGTTGTTGTTGAAAAGGGTTAGGAGCAAAAATAATAGTTGATGATGGTGGTGAGTTTTGGCAAGAGAATCAATGGCTATGGTTGCAGAGCACTTCGGATCGTAATTTCCGTAAGCGTGAGGTTTTGTATCCTATAATCCAAAACATCTTTAGAGGGTAATTTGGTCATAATGGGCGACCTGGGAGCAATATAGGGGGGCTAGAAGAGCAATTTTCCAAGACTAATGAGTTGTTTTTTTTACAAGACTAATGAGTAGTATATTGTATGAGACTAATATTCAATTATAAGATTTTCCCAATATACAGAAAAATATCATCAACTTTTCCAATAACTATTTTTTTTTTTTAATTATACAATTATAAGATTTTTATATGAACTTCAATTTTTAATAGTGTAAAATTAGGTATATTGTATAACTTTTAGTTTATTATTGTTATTATTATATTATTTATTATAAAAAAAATATATTTAATAAAAACGGTCCGACCCGGTTGACCTCAGGTCGGACCAATTGAACCTTGAACCGGTAAGCACGTTGGTTTAATGACCGATCCAGTTCTGATTACCTTGTTCTTATCAGGCTATCCACCATTTATATCCGCGTCCCAATTCCAACGGTGTTTGGTGCGAGGGAGTGTGTTAAAGTAGAGGCAACCATCACCTTACAAGGCAGTTTGTAGGGTTGAGTTCGGCCCAACTCTCAATTCTTAGTTGATATCAGAGTCTCTCCACGATCCGTTGGGCTGCCTGCAATCAGGTTTCGTGGATGTTCTATATGATATAAACTTTCAATCCAACGTTAGAGTTTGTATAATTCGTATTCGTTATTGTGTAATTGTTCACTTGTGCACCATGCACTACTTAATCAAGTGGTGCATGTTAGCCAAAGTCTAAATATAAATATAATATTATTTTAAGGACAAAACTTACATTTTCATACATGCATTTCTTACTTTTCCACTCACAAAGAGGTGGTTATTTGTGTTTTTTATTTTGAAAAAATAAAAGAAAATTATTTTTTAATAAAAAAAACTACGTCTTGGAAAAATAAGAAATGCAAGTTTTATCCTTATTTTAATATGTGGTAAAAATCGACGAATATACGATTCGATTATACATTTTGATTTTACCTAGACAAAACTAGTTAAAATAAAAACTCAATTGTAATTGTAGAAGCACTAGAACTTTTTGGCATCTCGATGTGGGTTATGCGTTAATGCTGCATTGAAATTGGAATTTTAATGAACCAAAGGTAAATAAGAACCACCCAGATTTGAACAATTACTCCAAGATTTGGTCAGGATTAAGAAAGCTTGTAAAATAGCATCCAAGTAGTTTTTTTTTCCCGCACAATACTGATTTAATTCAGTTTTTGTTTCGCACAAATCTGGCAAATTTGCGGTTCTGGACCGTAGTCATGCGCGAGTGCTTGAAGAGAGAGACCAGAGGAGAAAGGCAAATAAGAATTTTCACATCAAACATTCAACTCTTTCATTTTAGAAAAAACCTATATATTTATATTGTTTTGGCTAATATGAACAAATTGATGAAATGGTGCATCATTGATGCACCATTTGATAATAACTTTATGACGAATAAATTTTATAAAATTCACCGTTAGATTGAAAGTTTATATCATATAGATTATTCATACAAATTTTTTTAAAAATTGGAAATCATTTTATGTGTTATAGAGACCAATCAAGATTATAACGGTATTCAATAAAAATCCATAAACAGTTAATTTTGATGAGTCTCAATAACATATTAAATGATTTTCGCTATTTTTAAAATTATGGAGGATATATATAACAATATAAACTTTCAATCCAATTCGTATTCGTTATAATAATATTAAAACTTGTGCACCGTGAAAGACTCGGTGGACTTGTGCACCATAGAATTGGCCTTATATTTAAGACATATATATACTTATATAATATTATAAATTGTTCTGGACTGGGCCTAAGGCCCAATCTGCTGAGGAACTCCTGGTGGATCGTCGAGCAGGCCCTTTTGAGGAACAACCCAACAAACATTTGACCAACGGTCAAATGTGCCACTTCCCCCACGAAGTGTAACGCTCGACATCAGAATGATGAGCATTTAACATCACGGCTACTCAACCGTTTTCCGACAGCCATTGATGGTCATTACTGCCCATCAACGGCCTTGGCCTAGCGGTGAGGGCTATATATAGAGCATTTACACAGCTCTACCAGGTACATAATCTTCTATACTGAAAACCTTCATTTCACCTCAACTGACTTGAGCGTCGGAGTGTCTGCAGGTACACAACCCCCTGCGGTTGCATTGGACTTACGTAAATGACAAACCACCGTACACCGTCGCGGATTGGGCGACTCTGATCAAGTAAGATCAGTGGCACCGTCTGTGGGAAACGACTTGTAGTTGCCCCGCGCATGCCCGTTGTCGACACTCGTTAGCCCCTCAGCCTCGACTGGGGGGACTTCTGTTCTGGATACACAAAAAATAGTCTCACATCGCTTGGTACTCGCGGCAAAGGGTAGTTTATATACAACTCCCACACCTTTCAAACCACCGAGGTGCCTTTTCTACAAAGGACAAAACCGTGACGGGTTAACCCCAAAGCGGACAATCTCTCGGAGATTTGGACTTGAGGTCAAATCTGAACATTTTTGGATAATTTTTTGGATGTTAATTACTTGATGATTTGGTGGGTAATTTGTGTAGTTTGATCTAAATTTACGAATATTTCATTCTATTATGATGATTTATGATTTTACCTATGATTTCATACAATTTCAGCGATTTTAGAACGATTTAAATCATGTAAAATTGTTTTAGACAGGGGCGGAGCTCCTTTAGGGCTGGGGAGGGCCGCGATCCGTCCAAAATTTTCGATTTCGATAAGTATATATGCATATTTTTATATATGTTTGAATTACATATATTAATGGATTCATTTTAATGAAACAAACTCATTGTGGTCTGGTGGTAAAGTAGCGTCTCTCTCATCAAAGTGGCAAGGGTTCAATTCTGGCTATTGCCTGCCATTTTCAGTGCTTTTTTTAATTTTTTTTGATAATACAACATTTTATTATTATGATAAACAGGGATAGAAATCAATTTTTTTTTTTTGATAAAAACATAGATCTTTAATTTAATTGGTGTAACATTTAAATAATATTATACCGTTTAATAACGTAATAAATCACCTCTCTTTTTATTGGTGTGATATATCATTGCTCGCATATTACATTAGTATAATTTCAAACTCCGTCACGGCCTCTCCGGAATTTTTATCCTAACTCCGCCACTGGTAGAGACTGCAATTTTATATTCTACTGGTGATTTATCTTGAAATGATGACTTAAAAATGTACTATCTATGATTTTGAGTTGCTAGCTTTTATTTTTGAAATCCTTTATGCGCTAGCTTGTAGCCAGCCTTTGTACATTTTCTCTTCAACTTATGCATTTCTTGTATTTTGAATTGTGTAGTAATATATTTGCTACTTAATAAATAAATAGTTGAAGCAATATTGCCCCTTCATAGACTTCGACATAACTATAATAATTTTGAGACCCAACTAGATGATGAGCATTAGAGTTTTGTCTCTGCTTGTATGGATTACTCTAACATTTTGCATCAATATCTTAACAGCAAAACCTATTTTTAAGCCACCGTTACGCATTCATTGATCCATAATTTTTTGCAAAATCCATTTTGGGTTAAATATATTTTTGGTATTTACAAAATATAGTAGTGATTAAACACTAAACCTTTAAAAATATATATTTTTTTTAATGAGAGTGATTTTAAATAGTCGTCCGTCAATCTTAAATTATAAAAGAAAAATATTAATTTGTGTTATATTAATATTTGTTTGTTCCTTTCTATGACGTTGGTGTTTATAGTTACAAAAATACTTAGCTTGTCGTATTTGTGTTATAATATTTGTGATTAAATATCATTTCTAATTTATTTGAAAAAAGATAGACGTGAAAAAATAGGTAGTGGACGACCACCAAATGAGTCCCACTGTAACACCCCGTATTCCCAACAAGATAAATCATACATATAAATCAGAGTATTTCAACGTATACGGAATGCTACACTTCGTAAAATACATAAGTAATAGAGTAAATTTTTCTATTAATGAATCAAACATCAACTGATAACATTTTTAATAATTTCGCAACGGAAATAGTATTCATAATTCTGTTCAACCAAAATATGGCTCTAAGGCCTCAACGTGTTCAACATTAATACAAAAATCCAACTAATTTATTTCAACATGAAATCTCAAGGAAAAATACGTAACAACGACAATCCAACAATAAAACCCGCCCCGTTACGTATCAGAGCATCCTAAGACCATGAGAGAGTCAACTCACAACTGCAGCTAGTCCTGAATATCTGCACTTTCCCACAAGGCGGCAATTCCAACAGAAGGGTGAGATACATATACAATAATAATAAGGATATCGTTCATCAACATAAATTAATAACTTAAAACATCATAAACGTCAACAATTTATTTCATTATTTAACTATACAACTTTTCGATGTAACTCATTAATTCTATCACAACTCGACAACACGACAAGGCTTCGACGACTTAGATAACATGACTCCAACTTAGACAACCTAGACGACTTGACTATGCAGCATGCATGTGGTACCAATCAGGGCATCAAGCCCCCAACAAATTTTGAGCGTAGGCTCACAGGGCATCAAGCCCCCAACGGGTTTTGAGCGTAGGCTCACAGGACATCAAGCCCCCAACGGGTTTGAGCATAAGCTCACAGGGCATCAAGCCCCAACTTTAGTGCATATGTGGACTCTGTAAAATGCCATGACAACCAGCAACTTAATCCAGTTTAGACAACTTCTTACAACTCATATGACCTTGACACGACGACAAGGACTCTACTTCACAACATCTTAATACATCATCCAACTTCATAAATTCATATAAAATTATTCACAAGGAGTTTTTGTGTCAAACCAAAGCCATTAGAAAGCTAACATCTTTATCTACAACTTTCGTGTTTACACATAAGACCAATTACTTACCGATTAATACCAGTTTTTATTTTACATTCGGGTACAGATATGAAATTTCACTAAAATTCACTGTTCATAATAATCTAATCATTTTCTAATAACAACCCTTTTTCATATAATCTCCTTAGACTCTCTTAGTTTTTAGAAATCAAACACCCAATATTACTAATCATCTAACAACAGTTATTCTAACATGATTCAGGAGCTTCTTATTCCATCATTAATCAATTTCAGAGTTAACCTAGTTTTCCCAATTTTCATCAATTCTCATGTTAAATTAGTTTTCAGAACTACATGCTTAGAATTAAAGTATAAGTTCTCACCCTTACCTTAGTTTTGATGAGCGAATAACCCTGCTCTTGATTCTCAAAGCCTCTTCTCTCTTGGTGCTTCTCCCTTTTTCTCCAAAACCCTTCTTTTCTTTTCTTTTTTACGTGAAAAGTGTTTCTTTTCTCTGACTTCTATTCTTTAACCTCTCACTTCCTTATTTAATTCCTACTAATTCCACTTAATACTATTATTTCCATTTAATTCTAATTTCAACCCCTTAACTCTACTTATTCCATTCACCACTCATCTCCTTACAATTAATTAAAATAAAGCCATTCAAATAAAAATACATCACACACATATAATAAATCAAGTAAATAGACTCTATATTTAATAAAATAAATAAAAGCAACTAGGGCGTTACGCCCACTATTTTTTGTATCCATCTCTCTCTAAAATGAATTGAACTCTCTATTTCTTTTTAGAAATTAATTGGAAAAGACAAATATTACGAAAGTAAATGTAAAATGATTCTCTTGAGACTGTGTATTAACATTTTTAAACATTAAATATTTTGTATTATTAAAAATAAATTTCTACATTTACCATTAACCCTTTTAACAAATGAAGGTTTTTACTACTTCCATTTTAAAAACTGAATTTTTAGTGTAGTGTCTTATAACCCTAACACGTTATAAATGAACAAACTATGTTATAAAAATTAAAGTAACGTTAAATTTTTTTTTTTTTTCAATAGGTTAAATATTTTTTTGTTCTCTATGAAATCGTGGATTTTAAAGTTTAATTTTTACTTAATTTTTATTATAGTTTTAGTCCCTGCAAAATATCATATCATACACTCAGTTTTGGTCTAAATTGTTAAGTTAACATGTTTTTTTGAATAATTTTTTTGCATGTATGCTTAGAACATATCATAAAAAGTTTCTCCATGAAAAACGAGCTGAAAATTTGATTTATAAATTATGATATTCGTTACTTTTATCTTAAACTATTGTTCTTTAAGAAATTTCTTATTTAAGTCATGCCATGTTAAAAAATTCTAAATTTTAGTAAATGAACTCTCTAAATGTTAGAATATGCATGTTGACATCTTTATTTATCAATGTTTAGCCAATATAATTTTTCTTTGACAAAGGCCACAATTTTGTCTCATCCAAAGTGACCTGATAATTCAAATGACATCATCGTATGTGCATTCTATGATTTGTTATCTATTTAGTGAGAAATAAACATGATAGAAAATTAATTATGAGATCTATATTAATAAGTAGACGTTACTAATAGATCCTACGCATCAATCATTAATGTATCCATCTGTCACATAAATAAATTGATAACAAATGAAATATAGATAGACACAATATATTATGTTTGCTAGATAGGATAGGACTATAGTTTTGTCTCCGCGTGTTTGGTAGCATTTTCCATAAACGTATATATAGGACTTAACTATATGATGATCATTAGAGTTTTGTCTCTACTTGTATGGATTACTCTAACATTTTGCATCAATATATCTTAACAGCAAAATTTATTTTTAAAGCCACCGTTACGTAACCATTGATCCCTAATTTCTTGCAAAATCCATTAAGATATATATTCTCACGAAGTCAATGCAATAATACAGAATCATCAATAGTTTTTCATTTTTTTTGACAGCAAGTTTTTCATTTTTTTAAGAGTACTAAAAAGAACTCCCTTGGTCTTAAATTATAAAAGAAAAATATTAAAAAATATTCTCAAATTATAAGAAAGAATAAAAACAACATTTATCTTTTTTATGATTATTTTTTATTTATTCTCATAAAATTAAAAGTGGATTGCACTTAATTTAAACTCTCTTCTATTTTTTCAATAAGCAATGACCAACAAATTTGTTTTTTACATTTTTCTATAAAACTTATTTAAAGAAAAAGATAAAAATAGACTCCAAATTATATTTGTGTATTCATCTTTCTCCAAAAGAAATGAACTCCCCATTTATTTTGAGAAAAAAATGGAGGATTATATCTCCATGCATGTATCCTAAGAAAGTAAATGTAGAAATGATTGTTTTGGAACTTTTACATTCACCTGTATA